>JAYWIO010000018.1:0-184635 GCA_037953625.1 Crotalaria pallida
GTAGAGGGTGTAGCACGAGTCCTTGGATGTTCAAACAAGTGTAGAATGGTTAAGAGAGTATTAAAAAGGCTTAGAATGGTCTATGAATGTGTATTAGGACTTATAAGAACCATTAGAATGATCCTAAACATTGCCATGTACCCCAAAGGACGTAGAGGGTGTAGCACGAGTCCTTGGAGGTTCTAACAAGTGTAGAATGGTTAAGAGAGTATTCTAAAGGCTTAGAATGGTCTAGGAATATGTATTTGGACTTATATGAACCATTAGAATGATCCTAAACAGTGCTTGAGTCCCCAAGGGACGTAGAGGGTGTAGCATGAGTCCTTGGGGGTTCTAAGAAGTGTAGAATGGTTAAGAGAGTATTCTAAAGGCTTAGAATGGTCTAGAAATGTGTATTAGGACTTATAAGAACCATTAGAATGATCCTAAACATTGCTTGAGTCCCCAAGGGACGTACAGCGTGTAGCATGAGTCCTTGGAGGTTCTAACAAGTGTAGAATGGTTAAGAGAGTATTCTAAAGGCTTAGAATGGTCTAGGAATGTGTATTAGGACTTATAAGAACCATTAGAATGATCCTAAACATTGCTCGGTACCCCAAGGGACGTAGAGGGTGTAGCACGAGTCCTTGGAGGTTCTAACAAGTGTAGAATGGTTAAGAGAGTATTCTAAAGGCTTAGAATGGTCTAGGAATATGTATTTGGACTTATATGAACCATTAGAATGATCCTAAACAGTGCTTGAGTCCCCAAGGGACGTAGAGGGTGTAGCATGAGTCCTTGGGGGTTCTAAGAAGTGTAGAATGGTTAAGAGAGTATTCTAAAGGCTTAGAATGGTCTAGAAATGTGTATTAGGACTTATAAGAACCATTAGAATGATCCTAAACATTGCTTGAGTCCCCAAGGGACGTACAGCGTGTAGCATGAGTCCTTGGAGGTTCTAACAAGTGTAGAATGGTTAAGAGAGTATTCTAAAGGCTTAGAATGGTCTAGGAATGTGTATTAGGACTTATAAGAACCATTAGAATGATCCTAAACATTGCTCGGTACCCCAAGGGACGTAGAGGGTGTAGCACGAGTCCTTGGAGGTTCTAACAAGTGTAGAATGGTTAAGAGAGTATTCTAAAGGCTTAGAATGGTCTAGGAATGTGTATTAGGACTTATAAGAACCATTAGAATGATCCTAAACAATACTTGAGTCCTCAAGGGACGTAGAGGGTGTAGCATGAGTCCTTGGAGGTTTTAACAAGTGTATAATGGTTAAGAGAGTATTCTAAAGGCTTAGAATCTAGGAATGTGTATTAGGACTTATAAGAACCATTAGAATGATCCTAAACATTGCTTGGTACACCAAGGGACGTAGAGGGTGTAGCACGAGTCCTTGAATGTTCTAACAAGTGTAGAATGGTTAAGAGAGTATTCTAAAGGCTTAGAATGGTCTAGGAATGTGTATTAGGACTTATAAGAACCATTAGAATGATCCTAAACATTGCTCGGTACCCCAAGTGACGTAGAGGGTGTAGCACGAGTCCTTGGAGGTTCTAACAAGTGTAGAATGGTTAAGAGAGTATTCTAAAGGCTTAGAATGGTCTAGGAATATGTATTTGGATTTATAAGAACCATTAGAATGATCCTAAACAATGCTTGAGTCCCCAAGGGACGTAGAGGGTGTAGCATGAGTCCTTGGAGGTTTTAACAAGTATATAATGGTTAAGAGAGTATTCTAAAGGCTTAGAATCTAGGAATGTGTATTAGGACTTATAAGAACCATTAGAATGATCCTAAACATTGCTTGGTACACCAAGGGACGTAGAGGGTGTAGCACGAGTCCTTGAATGTTCTAACAAGTGTAGAATGGTTAAGAGAGTATTCTAAAGGCTTAGAATGGTCTAGGAATGTGTATTAGGACTTATAAGAACCATTAGAATGATCCTAAACATTGCTCGGTACCCCATAGCACGAGTCCTTGGAGGTTCTAACAAGTGTAGAATGGTTAAGAGAGTATTCTAAAGGCTTAGAATGGTCTAGGAATATGTATTTGGACTTATATGAACCATTAGAATGATCCTAAACAGTGCTTGAGTCCCCAAGGGACGTAGAGGGTGTAGCATGAGTCCTTGGGGGTTCTAAGAAGTGTAGAATAGTTAAGAGAGTATTCTAAAGGCTTAGAATGGTCTAGAAATGTGTATTAGGACTTATAAGAACCATTAGAATGATCCTAAACATTGCTTGAGTCCCCAAGGGACGTACAGCGTGTAGCATGAGTCCTTGGAGGTTCTAACAAGTGTAGAATGGTTAAGAGAGTATTCTAAAGGCTTAGAATGGTCTAGGAATGTGTATTAGGACTTATAAGAACCATTAGAATGATCCTAAACATTGCTCGGTACCCCAAGGGACGTAGAGGGTGTAGCACGAGTCCTTGGAGGTTCTAACAAGTGTAGAATGGTTAAGAGAGTATTCTAAAGGCTTAGAATGGTCTAGGAATGTGTATTAGGACTTATAAGAACCATTAGAATGATCCTAAACAATACTTGAGTCCTCAAGGGACGTAGAGGGTGTAGCATGAGTCCTTGGAGGTTTTAACAAGTGTATAATGGTTAAGAGAGTATTCTAAAGGCTTAGAATCTAGGAATGTGTATTAGGACTTATAAGAACCATTAGAATGATCCTAAACATTGCTTGGTACACCAAGGGACGTAGAGGGTGTAGCACGAGTCCTTGAATGTTCTAACAAGTGTAGAATGGTTAAGAGAGTATTCTAAAGGCTTAGAATGGTCTAGGAATGTGTATTAGGACTTATAAGAACCATTAGAATGATCCTAAACATTGCTCGGTACCCCAAGTGACGTAGAGGGTGTAGCACGAGTCCTTGGAGGTTCTAACAAGTGTAGAATGGTTAAGAGAGTATTCTAAAGGCTTAGAATGGTCTAGGAACATGTATTTGGATTTATAAGAACCATTAGAATGATCCTAAACAATGCTTGAGTCCCCAAGGGACGTAGAGCGTGTAGCGTGAGTCCTTGGAGGTTCTAACAAGTGTAGAATGGTTAAGAGAGTATTATTCTAAAGGCTTAGAATGGTCTAGTAATATGTATTTGGACTTATAAGAACCATTAGAATGATCCTAAACAATGCTTGAGTCCCCAAGGGACGTAGAGCGTGTAACATTAGTCCTTGGAGGTTCTAACAAGTGTAGAATGGTTAAGAGAGTATTCTAAAGGCTTAGAATGGTCTAGGAATGTGTATTAGGACTTATAAGAACCATTAGAATGATCCTAAACATTTCTTGGTACCCCAAAGGACGTAGAGGGTGTAGCACGAGTCCTTGGATGTTCAAACAAGTGTAGAATGGTTAAGAGAGTATTAAAAAGGCTTAGAATGGTCTATGAATGTGTATTAGGACTTATAAGAACCATTAGAATGATCCTAAACATTGCCATGTACCCCAAAGGACGTAGAGGGTGTAGCACGAGTCCTTGGAGGTTCTAACAAGTGTAGAATGGTTAAGAGAGTATTCTAAAGGCTTAGAATGGTCTAGGAATATGTATTTGGACTTATATGAACCATTAGAATGATCCTAAACAGTGCTTGAGTCCCCAAGGGACGTAGAGGGTGTAGCATGAGTCCTTGGGGGTTCTAAGAAGTGTAGAATGGTTAAGAGAGTATTCTAAAGGCTTAGAATGGTCTAGAAATGTGTATTAGGACTTATAAGAACCATTAGAATGATCCTAAACATTGCTTGAGTCCCCAAGGGACGTACAGCGTGTAGCATGAGTCCTTGGAGGTTCTAACAAGTGTAGAATGGTTAAGAGAGTATTCTAAAGGCTTAGAATGGTCTAGGAATGTGTATTAGGACTTATAAGAACCATTAGAATGATCCTAAACATTGCTCGGTACCCCAAGGGACGTAGAGGGTGTAGCACGAGTCCTTGGAGGTTCTAACAAGTGTAGAATGGTTAAGAGAGTATTCTAAAGGCTTAGAATGGTCTAGGAATGTGTATTAGGACTTATAAGAACCATTAGAATGATCCTAAACAATACTTGAGTCCTCAAGGGACGTAGAGGGTGTAGCATGAGTCCTTGGAGGTTTTAACAAGTGTATAATGGTTAAGAGAGTATTCTAAAGGCTTAGAATCTAGGAATGTGTATTAGGACTTATAAGAACCATTAGAATGATCCTAAACATTGCTTGGTACACCAAGGGACGTAGAGGGTGTAGCACGAGTCCTTGAATGTTCTAACAAGTGTAGAATGGTTAAGAGAGTATTCTAAAGGCTTAGAATGGTCTAGGAATGTGTATTAGGACTTATAAGAACCATTAGAATGATCCTAAACATTGCTCGGTACCCCAAGTGACGTAGAGGGTGTAGCACGAGTCCTTGGAGGTTCTAACAAGTGTAGAATGGTTAAGAGAGTATTCTAAAGGCTTAGAATGGTCTAGGAATATGTATTTGGATTTATAAGAACCATTAGAATGATCCTAAACAATGCTTGAGTCCCCAAGGGACGTAGAGGGTGTAGCATGAGTCCTTGGAGGTTTTAACAAGTGTATAATGGTTAAGAGAGTATTCTAAAGGCTTAGAATCTAGGAATGTGTATTAGGACTTATAAGAACCATTAGAATGATCCTAAACATTGCTTGGTACACCAAGGGACGTAGAGGGTGTAGCACGAGTCCTTGAATGTTCTAACAAGTGTAGAATGGTTAAGAGAGTATTCTAAAGGCTTAGAATGGTCTAGGAATGTGTATTAGGACTTATAAGAACCATTAGAATGATCCTAAACATTGCTCGGTACCCCAAGTGACGTAGAGGGTGTAGCACGAGTCCTTGGAGGTTCTAACAAGTGTAGAATGGTTAAGAGAGTATTCTAAAGGCTTAGAATGGTCTAGGAATATGTATTTGGATTTATAAGAACCATTAGAATGATCCTAAACAATGCTTGAGTCCCCAAGGGACGTAGAGCGTGTAGCGTGAGTCCTTGGAGGTTCTAACAAGTGTAGAATGGTTAAGAGAGTATTATTCTAAAGGCTTAGAATGGTCTAGTAATATGTATTTGGACTTATAAGAACCATTAGAATGATCCTAAACAATGCTTGAGTCCCCAAGGGACGTAGAGCGTGTAACATGAGTCCTTGGAGGTTTAACAAGTGTATAATGGTTAAGAGAGTATTCTAAAGGCTTAGAATCTAGGAATGTGTATTAGGACTTATAAGAACCATTAGAATGATCCGAAACATTGCTTGGTACACCAAGGGACGTAGAGGGTGTAGCATGAGTCCTTGGATGTTCTAACAAGTGTTGAATGGTTAACAAAGTATTCTAAAGGCTTAGAATGGTCTAGGAATGTGTATTAGGACTTATAAGAACCATTAGAATTATCCTAAACATTGCTCGGTATCCCAAGTGACGTAGAGGGTGTAGCACGAGTCCTTGGAGGTTCTAAAAAGTGTAGAATGGTTAAGAGAGTATTCTAAAGGCTTAGAATGGTCTAGGAACATGTATTTGGATTTATAAGAACCATTAGAATGATCCTAAACAATGCTTGAGTCCCCAAGGGACGTAGAGCGTGTAGCGTGAGTCCTTGGAGGTTCTAACAAGTGTAGAATGGTTAAGAGAGTATTCTAAAGGCTTAGAATGGTCTAGTAATATGTATTTGGACTTATAAGAACCATTAGAATGATCCTAAACAATGCTTGAGTCCCCAAGGGACGTAGAGCGTGTAACATTAGTCCTTGGAGGTTCTAACAAGTGTAGAATGGTTAAGAGAGTATTCTAAAGGCTTAGAATGGTCTAGGAATGTGTATTAGGACTTATAAGAACCATTAGAATGATCCTAAACATTTCTTGGTACCCCAAAGGACGTAGAGGGTGTAGCACGAGTCCTTGGATGTTCAAACAAGTGTAGAATGGTTAAGAGAGTATTAAAAAGGCTTAGAATGGTCTATGAATGTGTATTAGGACTTATAAGAACCATTAGAATGATCCTAAACATTGCCATGTACCCCAAAGGACGTAGAGGGTGTAGCACGAGTCCTTGGAGGTTCTAACAAGTGTAGAATGGTTAAGAGAGTATTCTAAAGGCTTAGAATGGTCTAGGAATATGTATTTGGACTTATATGAACCATTAGAATGATCCTAAACAGTGCTTGAGTCCCCAAGGGACGTAGAGGGTGTAGCATGAGTCCTTGGGGGTTCTAAGAAGTGTAGAATGGTTAAGAGAGTATTCTAAAGGCTTAGAATGGTCTAGAAATGTGTATTAGGACTTATAAGAACCATTAGAATGATCCTAAACATTGCTTGAGTCCCCAAGGGACGTACAGCGTGTAGCATGAGTCCTTGGAGGTTCTAACAAGTATAGAATGGTTAAGAGAGTATTCTAAAGGCTTAGAATGGTCTAGGAATGTGTATTAGGACTTATAAGAACCATTAGAATGATCCTAAACATTGCTCGGTACCCCAAGGGACGTAGAGGGTGTAGCACGAGTCCTTGGAGGTTCTAACAAGTGTAGAATGGTTAAGAGAGTATTCTAAAGGCTTAGAATGGTCTAGGAATATGTATTTGGACTTATATGAACCATTAGAATGATCCTAAACAGTGCTTGAGTCCCCAAGGGACGTAGAGGGTGTAGCATGAGTCCTTGGGGGTTCTAAGAAGTGTAGAATGGTTAAGAGAGTATTCTAAAGGCTTAGAATGGTCTAGAAATGTGTATTAGGACTTATAAGAACCATTAGAATGATCCTAAACATTGCTTGAGTCCCCAAGGGACGTACAGCGTGTAGCATGAGTCCTTGGAGGTTCTAACAAGTGTAGAATGGTTAAGAGAGTATTCTAAAGGCTTAGAATGGTCTAGGAATGTGTATTAGGACTTATAAGAACCATTAGAATGATCCTAAACATTGCTCGGTACCCCAAGGGACGTAGAGGGTGTAGCACGAGTCCTTGGAGGTTCTAACAAGTGTAGAATGGTTAAGAGAGTATTCTAAAGGCTTAGAATGGTCTAGGAATGTGTATTAGGACTTATAAGAACCATTAGAATGATCCTAAACAATACTTGAGTCCTCAAGGGACGTAGAGGGTGTAGCATGAGTCCTTGGAGGTTTTAACAAGTGTATAATGGTTAAGAGAGTATTCTAAAGGCTTAGAATCTAGGAATGTGTATTAGGACTTATAAGAACCATTAGAATGATCCTAAACATTGCTTGGTACACCAAGGGACGTAGAGGGTGTAGCACGAGTCCTTGAATGTTCTAACAAGTGTAGAATGGTTAAGAGAGTATTCTAAAGGCTTAGAATGGTCTAGGAATGTGTATTAGGACTTATAAGAACCATTAGAATGATCCTAAACATTGCTCGGTACCCCAAGTGACGTAGAGGGTGTAGCACGAGTCCTTGGAGGTTCTAACAAGTGTAGAATGGTTAAGAGAGTATTCTAAAGGCTTAGAATGGTCTAGGAATATGTATTTGGATTTATAAGAACCATTAGAATGATCCTAAACAATGCTTGAGTCCCCAAGGGACGTAGAGGGTGTAGCATGAGTCCTTGGAGGTTTTAACAAGTGTATAATGGTTAAGAGAGTATTCTAAAGGCTTAGAATCTAGGAATGTGTATTAGGACTTATAAGAACCATTAGAATGATCCGAAACATTGCTTGGTACACCAAGGGACATAGAGGGTGTAGCACGAGTCCTTGAATGTTCTAACAAGTGTTGAATGGTTAAGAGAGTATTCTAAAGGCTTAGAATGGTCTAGGAATGTGTATTAGGACTTATAAGAACCATTAGAATTATCCTAAACATTGCTCGGTACCCCAAGTGACGTAGAGGGTGTAGCACGAGTCCTTGGAGGTTCTAACAAGTGTAGAATGGTTAAGAGAGTATTCTAAAGGCTTAGAATGGTCTAGGAACATGTATTTGGATTTATAAGAACCATTAGAATGATCCTAAACAATGCTTGAGTCCCCAAGGGACGTAGAGCGTGTAGCGTGAGTCCTTGGAGGTTCTAACAAGTGTAGAATGGTTAAGAGAGTATTATTCTAAAGGCTTAGAATGGTCTAGTAATATGTATTTGGACTTATAAGAACCATTAGAATGATCCTAAACAATGCTTGAGTCCCCAAGGGACGTAGAGCGTGTAACATTAGTCCTTGGAGTTTTAACAAGTGTATAATGGTTAAGAGAGTATTCTAAAGGCTTAGAATGGTCTAGGAATGTGTATTAGGACTTATAAGAACCATTAGAATGATCCTAAACATTTCTTGGTACCCCAAAGGACGTAGAGGGTGTAGCACGAGTCCTTGGATGTTCAAACAAGTGTAGAATGGTTAAGAGAGTATTAAAAAGGCTTAGAATGGTCTATGAATGTGTATTAGGACTTATAAGAACCATTAGAATGATCCTAAACATTGCCATGTACCCCAAAGGACGTAGAGGGTGTAGCACGAGTCCTTGGAGGTTCTAACAAGTGTAGAATGGTTAAGAGAGTATTCTAAAGGCTTAGAATGGTCTAGGAATATGTATTTGGACTTATATGAACCATTAGAATGATCCTAAACAGTGCTTGAGTCCCCAAGGGACGTAGAGGGTGTAGCATGAGTCCTTGGGGGTTCTAAGAAGTGTAGAATGGTTAAGAGAGTATTCTAAAGGCTTAGAATGGTCTAGAAATGTGTATTAGGACTTATAAGAACCATTAGAATGATCCTAAACATTGCTTGAGTCCCCAAGGGACGTACAGCGTGTAGCATGAGTCCTTGGAGGTTCTAACAAGTGTAGAATGGTTAAGAGAGTATTCTAAAGGCTTAGAATGGTCTAGGAATGTGTATTAGGACTTATAAGAACCATTAGAATGATCCTAAACATTGCTCGGTACCCCAAGGGACGTAGAGGGTGTAGCACGAGTCCTTGGAGGTTCTAACAAGTGTAGAATGGTTAAGAGAGTATTCTAAAGGCTTAGAATGGTCTAGGAATATGTATTTGGACTTATATGAACCATTAGAATGATCCTAAACAGTGCTTGAGTCCCCAAGGGACGTAGAGGGTGTAGCATGAGTCCTTGGGGGTTCTAAGAAGTGTATAATGGTTAAGAGAGTATTCTAAAGGCTTAGAATGGTCTAGAAATGTGTATTAGGACTTATAAGAACCATTAGAATGATCCTAAACATTGCTTGAGTCCCCAAGGGACGTACAGCGTGTAGCATGAGTCCTTGGAGGTTCTAACAAGTGTAGAATGGTTAAGAGAGTATTCTAAAGGCTTAGAATGGTCTAGGAATGTGTATTAGGACTTATAAGAACCATTAGAATGATCCTAAACATTGCTCGGTACCCCAAGGGACGTAGAGGGTGTAGCACGAGTCCTTGGAGGTTCTAACAAGTGTAGAATGGTTAAGAGAGTATTCTAAAGGCTTAGAATGGTCTAGGAATGTGTATTAGGACTTATAAGAACCATTAGAATGATCCTAAACAATACTTGAGTCCTCAAGGGACGTAGAGGGTGTAGCATGAGTCCTTGGAGGTTTTAACAAGTGTATAATGGTTAAGAGAGTATTCTAAAGGCTTAGAATGGTCTAGGAATGTGTATTAGGACTTATAAGAACCATTAGAATGATCCTAAACATTGCTCGGTACCCCAAGTGACGTAGAGGGTGTAGCACGAGTCCTTGGAGGTTCTAACAAGTGTAGAATGGTTAAGAGAGTATTCTAAAGGCTTAGAATGGTCTAGGAATATGTATTTGGATTTATAAGAACCATTAGAATGATCCTAAACAATGCTTGAGTCCCCAAGGGACGTAGAGGGTGTAGCATGAGTCCTTGGAGGTTTTAACAAGTATATAATGGTTAAGAGAGTATTCTAAAGGCTTAGAATCTAGGAATGTGTATTAGGACTTATAAGAACCATTAGAATGATCCTAAACATTGCTTGGTACACCAAGGGACGTAGAGGGTGTAGCACGAGTCCTTGAATGTTCTAACAAGTGTAGAATGGTTAAGAGAGTATTCTAAAGGCTTAGAATGGTCTAGGAATGTGTATTAGGACTTATAAGAACCATTAGAATGATCCTAAACATTGCTCGGTACCCCAAGTGACGTAGAGGGTGTAGCACGAGTCCTTGGAGGTTCTAACAAGTGTAGAATGGTTAAGAGAGTATTCTAAAGGCTTAGAATGGTCTAGGAATATGTATTTGGATTTATAAGAACCATTAGAATTATCCTAAACAATGCTTGAGTCCCCAAGGGACGTAGAGCGTGTAGCGTGAGTCCTTGGAGGTTCTAACAAGTGTAGAATGGTTAAGAGAGTATTATTCTAAAGGCTTAGAATGGTCTAGTAATATGTATTTGGACTTATAAGAACCATTAGAATGATCCTAAACAATGCTTGAGTCCCCAAGGGACGTAGAGCGTGTAACATGAGTCCTTGGAGGTTTAACAAGTGTATAATGGTTAAGAGAGTATTCTAAAGGCTTAGAATCTAGGAATGTGTATTAGGACTTATAAGAACCATTAGAATGATCCGAAACATTGCTTGGTACACCAAGGGACGTAGAGGGTGTAGCATGAGTCCTTGGATGTTCTAACAAGTGTTGAATGGTTAACAAAGTATTCTAAAGGCTTAGAATGGTCTAGGAATGTGTATTAGGACTTATAAGAACCATTAGAATTATCCTAAACATTGCTCGGTATCCCAAGTGACGTAGAGGGTGTAGCACGAGTCCTTGGAGGTTCTAAAAAGTGTAGAATGGTTAAGAGAGTATTCTAAAGGCTTAGAATGGTCTAGGAACATGTATTTGGATTTATAAGAACCATTAGAATGATCTTAAACAATGCTTGAGTCCCCAAGGGACGTAGAGCGTGTAGCGTGAGTCCTTGGAGGTTCTAACAAGTGTAGAATGGTTAAGAGAGTATTCTAAAGGCTTAGAATGGTCTAGGAATGTGTATTAGGACTTATAAGAACCATTAGAATGATCCTAAACATTTCTTGGTACCCCAAAGGACGTAGAGGGTGTAGCACGAGTCCTTGGATGTTCAAACAAGTGTAGAATGGTTAAGAGAGTATTAAAAAGGCTTAGAATGGTCTATGAATGTGTATTAGGACTTATAAGAACCATTAGAATGATCCTAAACATTGCCATGTACCCCAAAGGACGTAGAGGGTGTAGCACGAGTCCTTGGAGGTTCTAACAAGTGTAGAATGGTTAAGAGAGTATTCTAAAGGCTTAGAATGGTCTAGGAATATGTATTTGGACTTATATGAACCATTAGAATGATCCTAAACAGTGCTTGAGTCCCCAAGGGACGTAGAGGGTGTAGCATGAGTCCTTGGGGGTTCTAAGAAGTGTAGAATGGTTAAGAGAGTATTCTAAAGGCTTAGAATGGTCTAGAAATGTGTATTAGGACTTATAAGAACCATTAGAATGATCCTAAACATTGCTTGAGTCCCCAAGGGACGTACAGCGTGTAGCATGAGTCCTTGGAGGTTCTAACAAGTGTAGAATGGTTAAGAGAGTATTC
Organism: Crotalaria pallida; assembly: GCA_037953625.1. Classification (NCBI taxonomy): domain Eukaryota; kingdom Viridiplantae; phylum Streptophyta; class Magnoliopsida; order Fabales; family Fabaceae; genus Crotalaria; species Crotalaria pallida. The sequence continues at coordinate 11,503 of JAYWIO010000018.1, forward strand.
TAAAGGCTTAGAATGGTCTAGGAATGTGTATTAGGACTTATAAGAACCATTAGAATGATCCTAAACATTGCTCGGTACCCCAAGGGACGTAGAGGGTGTAGCACGAGTCCTTGGAGGTTCTAACAAGTGTAGAATGGTTAAGAGAGTATTCTAAAGGCTTAGAATGGTCTAGGAATATGTATTTGGACTTATATGAACCATTAGAATGATCCTAAACAGTGCTTGAGTCCCCAAGGGACGTAGAGGGTGTAGCATGAGTCCTTGGGGGTTCTAAGAAGTGTAGAATGGTTAAGAGAGTATTCTAAAGGCTTAGAATGGTCTAGAAATGTGTATTAGGACTTATAAGAACCATTAGAATGATCCTAAACATTGCTTGAGTCCCCAAGGGACGTACAGCGTGTAGCATGAGTCCTTGGAGGTTCTAACAAGTGTAGAATGGTTAAGAGAGTATTCTAAAGGCTTAGAATGGTCTAGGAATGTGTATTAGGACTTATAAGAACCATTAGAATGATCCTAAACATTGCTCGGTACCCCAAGTGACGTAGAGGGTGTAGCACGAGTCCTTGGAGGTTCTAACAAGTGTAGAATGGTTAAGAGAGTATTCTAAAGGCTTAGAATGGTCTAGGAATGTGTATTAGGACTTATAAGAACCATTAGAATGATCCTAAACAATACTTGAGTCCTCAAGGGACGTAGAGGGTGTAGCATGAGTCCTTGGAGGTTTTAACAAGTGTATAATGGTTAAGAGAGTATTCTAAAGGCTTAGAATCTAGGAATGTGTATTAGGACTTATAAGAACCATTAGAATGATCCTAAACATTGCTTGGTACACCAAGGGACGTAGAGGGTGTAGCACGAGTCCTTGAATGTTCTAACAAGTGTAGAATGGTTAAGAGAGTATTCTAAAGGCTTAGAATGGTCTAGGAATGTGTATTAGGACTTATAAGAACCATTAGAATGATCCTAAACATTGCTCGGTACCCCAAGTGACGTAGAGGGTGTAGCACGAGTCCTTGGAGGTTCTAACAAGTGTAGAATGGTTAAGAGAGTATTCTAAAGGCTTAGAATGGTCTAGGAATATGTATTTGGATTTATAAGAACCATTAGAATGATCCTAAACAATGCTTGAGTCCCCAAGGGACGTAGAGGGTGTAGCATGAGTCCTTGGAGGTTTTAACAAGTGTATAATGGTTAAGAGAGTATTCTAAAGGCTTAGAATCTAGGAATGTGTATTAGGACTTATAAGAACCATTAGAATGATCCTAAACATTGCTTGGTACACCAAGGGACGTAGAGGGTGTAGCACGAGTCCTTGAATGTTCTAACAAGTGTAGAATGGTTAAGAGAGTATTCTAAAGGCTTAGAATGGTCTAGGAATGTGTATTAGGACTTATAAGAACCATTAGAATGATCCTAAACATTGCTCGGTACCCCAAGTGACGTAGAGGGTGTAGCACGAGTCCTTGGAGGTTCTAACAAGTGTAGAATGGTTAAGAGAGTATTCTAAAGGCTTAGAATGGTCTAGGAATATGTATTTGGATTTATAAGAACCATTAGAATGATCCTAAACAATGCTTGAGTCCCCAAGGGACGTAGAGCGTGTAGCGTGAGTCCTTGGAGGTTCTAACAAGTGTAGAATGGTTAAGAGAGTATTATTCTAAAGGCTTAGAATGGTCTAGTAATATGTATTTGGACTTATAAGAACCATTAGAATGATCCTAAACAATGCTTGAGTCCCCAAGGGACGTAGAGCGTGTAACATGAGTCCTTGGAGGTTTAACAAGTGTATAATGGTTAAGAGAGTATTCTAAAGGCTTAGAATCTAGGAATGTGTATTAGGACTTATAAGAACCATTAGAATGATCCGAAACATTGCTTGGTACACCAAGGGACGTAGAGGGTGTAGCATGAGTCCTTGGATGTTCTAACAAGTGTTGAATGGTTAACAAAGTATTCTAAAGGCTTAGAATGGTCTAGGAATGTGTATTAGGACTTATAAGAACCATTAGAATTATCCTAAACATTGCTCGGTATCCCAAGTGACGTAGAGGGTGTAGCACGAGTCCTTGGAGGTTCTAAAAAGTGTAGAATGGTTAAGAGAGTATTCTAAAGGCTTAGAATGGTCTAGGAACATGTATTTGGATTTATAAGAACCATTAGAATGATCTTAAACAATGCTTGAGTCCCCAAGGGACGTAGAGCGTGTAGCGTGAGTCCTTGGAGGTTCTAACAAGTGTAGAATGGTTAAGAGAGTATTCTAAAGGCTTAGAATGGTCTAGGAATGTGTATTAGGACTTATAAGAACCATTAGAATGATCCTAAACAATGCTTGAGTCCCCAAGGGACGTAGAGCGTGTAACATTAGTCCTTGGAGGTTCTAACAAGTGTAGAATGGTTAAGAGAGTATTCTAAAGGCTTAGAATGGTCTAGGAATGTGTATTAGGACTTATAAGAACCATTAGAATGATCCTAAACATTTCTTGGTACCCCAAAGGACGTAGAGGGTGTAGCACGAGTCCTTGGATGTTCAAACAAGTGTAGAATGGTTAAGAGAGTATTAAAAAGGCTTAGAATGGTCTATGAATGTGTATTAGGACTTATAAGAACCATTAGAATGATCCTAAACATTGCCATGTACCCCAAAGGACGTAGAGGGTGTAGCACGAGTCCTTGGAGGTTCTAACAAGTGTAGAATGGTTAAGAGAGTATTCTAAAGGCTTAGAATGGTCTAGGAATATGTATTTGGACTTATATGAACCATTAGAATGATCCTAAACAGTGCTTGAGTCCCCAAGGGACGTAGAGGGTGTAGCATGAGTCCTTGGGGGTTCTAAGAAGTGTAGAATGGTTAAGAGAGTATTCTAAAGGCTTAGAATGGTCTAGAAATGTGTATTAGGACTTATAAGAACCATTAGAATGATCCTAAACATTGCTTGAGTCCCCAAGGGACGTACAGCGTGTAGCATGAGTCCTTGGAGGTTCTAACAAGTGTAGAATGGTTAAGAGAGTATTCTAAAGGCTTAGAATGGTCTAGGAATGTGTATTAGGACTTATAAGAACCATTAGAATGATCCTAAACATTGCTCGGTACCCCAAGGGACGTAGAGGGTGTAGCACGAGTCCTTGGAGGTTCTAACAAGTGTAGAATGGTTAAGAGAGTATTCTAAAGGCTTAGAATGGTCTAGGAATATGTATTTGGACTTATATGAACCATTAGAATGATCCTAAACAGTGCTTGAGTCCCCAAGGGACGTAGAGGGTGTAGCATGAGTCCTTGGGGGTTCTAAGAAGTGTAGAATGGTTAAGAGAGTATTCTAAAGGCTTAGAATGGTCTAGAAATGTGTATTAGGACTTATAAGAACCATTAGAATGATCCTAAACATTGCTTGAGTCCCCAAGGGACGTACAGCGTGTAGCATGAGTCCTTGGAGGTTCTAACAAGTGTAGAATGGTTAAGAGAGTATTCTAAAGGCTTAGAATGGTCTAGGAATGTGTATTAGGACTTATAAGAACCATTAGAATGATCCTAAACATTGCTCGGTACCCCAAGTGACGTAGAGGGTGTAGCACGAGTCCTTGGAGGTTCTAACAAGTGTAGAATGGTTAAGAGAGTATTCTAAAGGCTTAGAATGGTCTAGGAATGTGTATTAGGACTTATAAGAACCATTAGAATGATCCTAAACAATACTTGAGTCCTCAAGGGACGTAGAGGGTGTAGCATGAGTCCTTGGAGGTTTTAACAAGTGTATAATGGTTAAGAGAGTATTCTAAAGGCTTAGAATCTAGGAATGTGTATTAGGACTTATAAGAACCATTAGAATGATCCTAAACATTGCTTGGTACACCAAGGGACGTAGAGGGTGTAGCACGAGTCCTTGAATGTTCTAACAAGTGTAGAATGGTTAAGAGAGTATTCTAAAGGCTTAGAATGGTCTAGGAATGTGTATTAGGACTTATAAGAACCATTAGAATGATCCTAAACATTGCTCGGTACCCCAAGTGACGTAGAGGGTGTAGCACGAGTCCTTGGAGGTTCTAACAAGTGTAGAATGGTTAAGAGAGTATTCTAAAGGCTTAGAATGGTCTAGGAATATGTATTTGGATTTATAAGAACCATTAGAATGATCCTAAACAATGCTTGAGTCCCCAAGGGACGTAGAGGGTGTAGCATGAGTCCTTGGAGGTTTTAACAAGTGTATAATGGTTAAGAGAGTATTCTAAAGGCTTAGAATCTAGGAATGTGTATTAGGACTTATAAGAACCATTAGAATGATCCTAAACATTGCTTGGTACACCAAGGGACGTAGAGGGTGTAGCACGAGTCCTTGAATGTTCTAACAAGTGTAGAATGGTTAAGAGAGTATTCTAAAGGCTTAGAATGGTCTAGGAATGTGTATTAGGACTTATAAGAACCATTAGAATGATCCTAAACATTGCTCGGTACCCCAAGTGACGTAGAGGGTGTAGCACGAGTCCTTGGAGGTTCTAACAAGTGTAGAATGGTTAAGAGAGTATTCTAAAGGCTTAGAATGGTCTAGGAATATGTATTTGGATTTATAAGAACCATTAGAATGATCCTAAACAATGCTTGAGTCCCCAAGGGACGTAGAGCGTGTAGCGTGAGTCCTTGGAGGTTCTAACAAGTGTAGAATGGTTAAGAGAGTATTATTCTAAAGGCTTAGAATGGTCTAGTAATATGTATTTGGACTTATAAGAACCATTAGAATGATCCTAAACAATGCTTGAGTCCCCAAGGGACGTAGAGCGTGTAACATGAGTCCTTGGAGGTTTAACAAGTGTATAATGGTTAAGAGAGTATTCTAAAGGCTTAGAATCTAGGAATGTGTATTAGGACTTATAAGAACCATTAGAATGATCCGAAACATTGCTTGGTACACCAAGGGACGTAGAGGGTGTAGCATGAGTCCTTGGATGTTCTAACAAGTGTTGAATGGTTAACAAAGTATTCTAAAGGCTTAGAATGGTCTAGGAATGTGTATTAGGACTTATAAGAACCATTAGAATTATCCTAAACATTGCTCGGTATCCCAAGTGACGTAGAGGGTGTAGCACGAGTCCTTGGAGGTTCTAAAAAGTGTAGAATGGTTAAGAGAGTATTCTAAAGGCTTAGAATGGTCTAGGAACATGTATTTGGATTTATAAGAACCATTAGAATGATCTTAAACAATGCTTGAGTCCCCAAGGGACGTAGAGCGTGTAGCGTGAGTCCTTGGAGGTTCTAACAAGTGTAGAATGGTTAAGAGAGTATTCTAAAGGCTTAGAATGGTCTAGGAATGTGTATTAGGACTTATAAGAACCATTAGAATGATCCTAAACAATGCTTGAGTCCCCAAGGGACGTAGAGCGTGTAACATTAGTCCTTGGAGGTTCTAACAAGTGTAGAATGGTTAAGAGAGTATTCTAAAGGCTTAGAATGGTCTAGGAATGTGTATTAGGACTTATAAGAACCATTAGAATGATCCTAAACATTTCTTGGTACCCCAAAGGACGTAGAGGGTGTAGCACGAGTCCTTGGATGTTCAAACAAGTGTAGAATGGTTAAGAGAGTATTAAAAAGGCTTAGAATGGTCTATGAATGTGTATTAGGACTTATAAGAACCATTAGAATGATCCTAAACATTGCCATGTACCCCAAAGGACGTAGAGGGTGTAGCACGAGTCCTTGGAGGTTCTAACAAGTGTAGAATGGTTAAGAGAGTATTCTAAAGGCTTAGAATGGTCTAGGAATATGTATTTGGACTTATATGAACCATTAGAATGATCCTAAACAGTGCTTGAGTCCCCAAGGGACGTAGAGGGTGTAGCATGAGTCCTTGGGGGTTCTAAGAAGTGTAGAATGGTTAAGAGAGTATTCTAAAGGCTTAGAATGGTCTAGAAATGTGTATTAGGACTTATAAGAACCATTAGAATGATCCTAAACATTGCTTGAGTCCCCAAGGGACGTACAGCGTGTAGCATGAGTCCTTGGAGGTTCTAACAAGTGTAGAATGGTTAAGAGAGTATTCTAAAGGCTTAGAATGGTCTAGGAATGTGTATTAGGACTTATAAGAACCATTAGAATGATCCTAAACATTGCTCGGTACCCCAAGGGACGTAGAGGGTGTAGCACGAGTCCTTGGAGGTTCTAACAAGTGTAGAATGGTTAAGAGAGTATTCTAAAGGCTTAGAATGGTCTAGGAATGTGTATTAGGACTTATAAGAACCATTAGAATGATCCTAAACAATACTTGAGTCCTCAAGGGACGTAGAGGGTGTAGCATGAGTCCTTGGAGGTTTTAACAAGTGTATAATGGTTAAGAGAGTATTCTAAAGGCTTAGAATCTAGGAATGTGTATTAGGACTTATAAGAACCATTAGAATGATCCTAAACATTGCTTGGTACACCAAGGGACGTAGAGGGTGTAGCACGAGTCCTTGAATGTTCTAACAAGTGTAGAATGGTTAAGAGAGTATTCTAAAGGCTTAGAATGGTCTAGGAATGTGTATTAGGACTTATAAGAACCATTAGAATGATCCTAAACATTGCTCGGTACCCCAAGTGACGTAGAGGGTGTAGCACGAGTCCTTGGAGGTTCTAACAAGTGTAGAATGGTTAAGAGAGTATTCTAAAGGCTTAGAATGGTCTAGGAATATGTATTTGGATTTATAAGAACCATTAGAATGATCCTAAACAATGCTTGAGTCCCCAAGGGACGTAGAGCGTGTAGCGTGAGTCCTTGGAGGTTCTAACAAGTGTAGAATGGTTAAGAGAGTATTATTCTAAAGGCTTAGAATGGTCTAGTAATATGTATTTGGACTTATAAGAACCATTAGAATGATCCTAAACAATGCTTGAGTCCCCAAGGGACGTAGAGCGTGTAACATGAGTCCTTGGAGGTTCTAACAAGTGTAGAATGGTTAAGAGAGTATTCTAAAGGCTTAGAATGGTCTAGGAATGTGTATTAGGACTTATAAGAACCATTAGAATGATCCTAAACATTTCTTGGTACCCCAACGGATGTAGAGGGTGTAGCACGAGTCCTTGGATGTTCAAACAAGTGTAGAATGGTTAAGAGAGTATTCAAAAGGCTTAGAATGGTCTATGAATGTGTATTAGGACTTATAAGAACCATTAGAATGATCCTAAACATTGCCATGTACCCCAAAGGACGTAGAGGGTGTAGCACGAGTCCTTGGAGGTTCAAACAAGTGTAGAATGGTTAAGAGAGTATTCTAAAGGCTTAGAATGGTCTAGGAATATGTATTTGGACTTATATGAACCATTAGAATGATCCTAAACAGTGCTTGAGTCCCCAAGGGACGTAGAGGTTGTAGCATGAGTCCTTGGAGGTTCTAAGAAGTGTAGAATGGTTAAGAGAGTATTCTAAAGGCTTAGAATGGTCTAGGAAGGTGTATTAGGACTTATAAGAACCATTAGAATGATCCTAAACATTGCTTGAGTCCCCAAGGGACGTAGAGCGTGTAGCATGAGTCCTTGGAGGTTCTAACAAGTGTAGAATGGTTAAGAGAGTATTCTAAAGGCTTAGAATGGTCTAGGAATGTGTATTAGGACTTATAAGAACCATTAGAATGATCCTAAACATTGCTTGGTATACCAAGGGACGTAGAGGGTGTAGCACGAGTCCTTGGATGTTCTAACAAGTGTAGAATGGTTAAGAGAGTATTCTAAAGGCATAGAATGGTCTAGGAATGTGTATTAGGACTTATAAGAACCACTAGAATGATCCTAAACATTGCACGGTACCCCAAGTGACGTAGAGGGTGTAGCACGAGTCTTTGGAGGTTCTAACAAGTGTAGAATGGTTAAGAGAGTATTCTAAAGGCTTAGAATGGTCTAGGAATGTGTATTAGGACTTATATGAACCATTAGAATGATCCTAAACAATACTTGAGTCCTCAAGGGACGTAGAGGGTGTAGCATGAGTCCTTGGAGGTTTTAACAAGTGTATAATGGTTAAGAGAGTATTCTAAAGGCTTAGAATGGTCTAGGAATGTGTATTAGGACTTATAAGAACCATTAGAATGATCCTAAACATTGCTTGGTACACCAAGGGACGTAGAGGGTGTAGCACGAGTCCTTGAATGTTCTAACAAGTGTAGAATGGTTAAGAGAGTATTCTAAAGGCTTAGAATGGTCTAGGAATGTGTATTAGGACTTATAAGAACCATTAGAATGATCCTAAACATTGCTCGGTACCCCAAGTGACGTAGAGGGTGTAGCACGAGTCCTTGGAGGTTCTAACAAGTGTAGAATGGTTAAGAGAGTATTCTAAAGGCTTAGAATGGTCTAGGAATATGTATTTGGATTTATAAGAACCATTAGAATGATCCTAAACATTGCTTGAGTCCCCAAGGGACGTAGAGCGTGTAGCACGAGTCCTTGGAGGTTCTAACAAGTGTAGAATGGTTAAGAGAGTATTCTAAAGGCTTAGAATGGTCTAGGAATATGTATTTGGATTTATAAGAACCATTAGAATGATCCTAAACAATGCTTGAGTCCCTAAGGGACGTAGAGGGTGTAGCATGAGTCCTTGGAGGTTCTAACAAGTGTAGAATGGTTAAGAGAATATTCTAAAGGCTTAGAATGGTCTAGGAATGTTTATTAGGACTTATAAGAACCATTAGAATGATCCTAAACATTGCTCGGTACCCCAAGTGACGTAGAGGGTGTAGCACGAGTCCTTGGAGGTTTTAACAAGTGTAGAATGGTCAAGAGTGTATTCTAAAGGATTAGAATGGTCTAGGAAAATGAATTTGGACTTATAAGAACCATTAAAATGATCCAAAACAATGCTTGAGTCCCCAAGGGAAGTAGAGCGTGTAGCATGAGTCCTTGGAGGTTCTAACAAGTGTAGAATGGTTAAGAGAGTATTCTAAAGGCTTAGAATGGTATAGGAATGTGTATTAGGACTTATAAGAAACATTAGAATGAGCCTAAACATTGCTTGGCACCCCAAAGGACGTAGAGGGTGTAGCACGAGTCCTTGGAGGTTCTAACAAGTGTAGAATGGTGAAGAGAGTATTCTAAAGGCTTAGAATGGTCTAGAAATATGTATTTGGACTTATATGAACCATTAGAATGATCCTAAACAATGCTTGAGTCCCCAAGGGACGTAGAGGGTGTAGCATGAGTCCTTGGAGGTTCTAACAAGTGTAGAATGGTTAAGAGAGTATTCTAAAGGCTTAGAATGGTCTAGGAATGTTTATTAGGACTTATAAGAACCATTAGAATGATTCTAAACATTGCTCGGTACCCCAAGTGACGTAGAGGGTGTAGCACGAGTCCTTGGAGGTTCTAACAAGTGTAGAATGGTCAAGAGTGTATTCTAAAGGATTAGAATGGTCTAGGAAAACGAATTTGGACTTATAAGAACCATTAGAATGATCCAAAACAATGCTTGAGTCCCCAAGGGAAGTAGAGCGTGTAGCATGAGTCCTTGGAGGTTCTAACAAGTGTAGAATGGTTAAGAGAGTATTCTAAAGGCTTAGAATGGTATAGGAATGTGTACTAGGACTTATAAGAAACATTAGAATGAGCCTAAACATTGCTTGGCACCCCAAAGGACGTAGAGGGTGTAGCACGAGTCCTTGGAGGTTCTAACAAGTGTAGAATGGTGAAGAGAGTATTCTAAAGGCTTAGAATGGTCTAGGACTATGTATTTGGACTTATATGAACCATTAGAATGATCCTAAACAATGCTTGAGTCCCCAAGGGACGTAGAGAGTGTAGCATGAGTCCTTGGAGGTTCTAACAAGTGTAGAATGGTTAAGAGAGTATTCTAAAGGCTTAGAATGGTCTAGGAATGTGTATTAGGACTTATAAGAACCATTAGAATGATCCGAAACATTGCTTGGTACACCAAGGGACGTAGAGAGTGTAGCACGAGTCCTTGGATGTTCTAACAAGTGTTGAATGGTTAAGAGAGTATTCTAAAGGCTTAGAATGGTCTAGGAATGTGTATTAGGACTTATAAGAACCATTAGAATGATCCAAAACATTGCTCGGTACCCCAAGTGACGTAGAGGGTGTAGCACGAGTCCTTGGATGTTCTAACAAGTGTAGAATGGTTAAGAGAGTATTCTAAAGGCTTAGAATGGTCTAGGAATATGTATTTGGATTTATAAGAACCATTAGAATGATCCTAAACAATGCTTGAGTCCCCAAGGGATGTAGAGCGTGTAGCGTGAGTCCTTGGAGGTTCTAAAAAGTGTAGAATGGTTAAGAGAGTATTCTAAAGGCTTAGAATGGTCTAGTAATATGTATTTGGACTTATAAGAACCATTAGAATGATCCTAAACAATGCTTGAATCCCCAAGGGACGTAGAGCGTGTAACATGAGTCCTTGGAGGTTCTAACAAGTGTAGAATGGTTAAGAGAGTATTCTAAAGGCTTAGAATGGTCTAGGAATGTGTATTAGGACTTATAAGAACCATTAGAATGATCCTAAACATTTCTCGGTACCCCAAAGGACGTAGAGGGTGTAGCACGAGCCCTTGGATGTTCAAACAAGTGTAGAATGGTTAAGAGAGTATTCTAAAGGCTTAGAATGGTCTAGGAATGTGTATTAGGACTTATAAGAACCATTAGAATGATCCTAAACATTTCCATGTACCCCAAAGGACGTAGAGGGTGTAGCACGAGTTGTTGGAGGTTCTAACAAGTGTAGAATGGTTAAGAGAGTATTCTAAAGGCTTAGAATGGTCTAGGAATATGTATTTGGACTTATATGAACCATTAGAATGATCCTAAACAGTGCTTGAGTCCCCAAGGGACGTAGAGGGTGTAGCATGAGTCCTTGGAGATTCTAACAAGTGTAGAATGGTTAAGAGAGTATTCTAAAGGCTTAGAATGGTCTAGGAAGGTGTATTAGGACTTATAAGAACCATTAGAATGATCCTAAACATTGCTTGAGTCCCCAAGGGACGTAGAGCGTGTAGCATGAGTCCTTGGAGGTTCTAACAAGTGTAGAATGGTTAAGAGAGTATTCTAAAGGCTTAGAATGGTCTAGGAATGTGTATTAGGACTTATAAGAACCATTAGAATGATCATAAACATTGCATGGTACAACAAGGGACATAGAGGGTGTAGCACGAGTCCTTGGATGTTCTAACAAGTGTAGATTGGTTAAGAGAGTATTCTAAAGGCTTTGAATGGTCTAGGAATGTGTATTAGGACTTATAAGAACCATTAGAATGATCCTAAACATTTCTCGGTACCCCAAGTGACGTAGAGGGTGTAGCACGAGTCCTTGGAGGTTCTAACAAGTGTAGAATGGTTAAGAGAGTATTCTAAAGGCTTAGAATGGTCTAGGAATGTGTATTAGGACTTACAAGAACCATTAAAATGATCCTAAACAATACTTGAGTCCTCAAGGGACGTAGAGGGTGTAGCATGAGTCCTTGGAGGTTTTAACAAGTGTATAATGGTTAAGAGAGTATTCTAAAGGCTTAGAATCTAGGAATGTGTATTAGGACTTATAAGAACCATTAGAATGATCCTAAACATTGCTTGGTACACCAAGGGACATAGAGGGTGTAGCACGAGTCCTTGAATGTTCTAACAAGTGTAGAATGGTCAAGAGTGTATTCTAAAGGATTAGAATGGTCTAGGAAAATGAATTTGGACTTATAAGAACCATTAGAATGATCCAAAACATTGCTCGGTAACCCAAGTGACGTAGAGGGTGTAGCACGAGTCCTTGGATGTTCTAACAAGTGTAGAATGGTTAAGAGAGTATTCTAAAGGCTTAGAATGGTCTAGAAATGTGTATTAGGACTTATAAGAACCATTAGAATGATCCTAAACATTTCTCGGTACCCCAAGAGACGTAGAGGGTGTAGCACGAGTCCTTGGAGGTTCTAACAAGTGTAGAATGGTGAAGAGAGTATTCTAAAGGCTTAGAATGGTCTAGGAATATGTATTTGGACTTATAAGAACCATTGAAATGATCCTAAACAATGCTTGAGTCCCTATGGGACGTAGAGCGTGTAGCATGAGTCCTTGAAGGTTCTAACAAGTGTAGAATGGTTAAGAGAGTATTCTAAAGGCTTAGAATGGTCAAGTAATGTGTATTAGGACTTATAAGAACCATTAGAATGATCCTAAACATTGCTCGGTACCCCAAGTGACGTAGAGGGTGTAGCACGAGTCCTTGGAGGTTCTAACAAGTGTAGAATGGTCAAGAGTGTATTCTAAAGGATTAGAATGGTCTAGGAAAATGAATTTGGACTTATAAGAACCATTAGAATGATCCAAAACATTGCTCGGTACCCCAAGTGACGTAGAGGGTGTAGCACGAGTCCTTGGATGTTCTAACAAGTGTAGAATGGTTAAGAGAGTATTCTAAAGGCTTAGAATGGTCTAGGAATGTGTATTAGGACTTATACGAACCATTAGAATGATCCTAAACAATACTTGAGTCCTCAAGGGACGTAGAGGGTGTAGCATGAGTCCTTGGAGGTTTTAACAAGTGTATAATGGTTAAGAGAGTATTCTAAAGGCTTAGAATCTAGGAATGTGTATTAGGACTTATAAGAACCATTAGAATGATCCTAAACATTGCTTGGTACACCAAGGGACATAGAGGGTGTAGCACGAGTCCTTGAATGTTCTAACAAGTGTAGAATGGTTAAGAGAGTATTCTAAAGGCTTAGAATGGTCTAGGAATGTGTATTAGGACTTATAAGAACCATTGGAATGATCCTAAACATTGCTCGGTACCCCAAGTGACGTAGAGGGTGTAGCACGAGTCCTTGGAGGTTCTAACAAGTGTAGAATGGTTAAGAGAGTATTCTAAAGGCTTAGAATGGTCTAGCAATATGTATTTGGATTTATAAGAACCATTAGAATGATCCTAAACAATGCTTGAGTCCATAAGGGACGTAGAGCGTGTAGCATGAGTCCTTGGAGGTTCTAACAAGTGTAGAATGGTTAAGAGAGTATTCTAAAGGCTTAGAATGGTCTAGGAATGTGTATTAGGACTTATAAGAACCATTAGAATGATCCTAAACATTGCTCGGTACCCCAAGTGACGTAGAGGGTGTAGCACGAGTCCTTGGAGGTTCTAACAAGTGTAGAATGGTGAAGAGAGTATTCTAAAGGCTTAGAATGGTCTAGGAATATGTATTTGGATTTATAAGAACCATTAGAATGATCCTAAACAATGCTTGAGTCCCTAAGGGACGTAGAGCGTGTAGCATGAGTCCTTGGAGGTTCTAACAAGTGTAGAATGGTTAAGAGAGTATTCTAAAGGCTTAGAATGGTCTAGGAATGTGTATTAGGACTTATAAGAACCATTAGAATGATCCTAAACATTGCTCGGTACCCCAAGTGACGTAGAGGGTGTAGCACGAGTCCTTGGAGGTTCTAACAAGTGTAGAATGGTGAAGAGAGTATTCTAAAGGCTTAGAATGGTCTAGGAATATGTATTTGGACTTATATGAACCATTAGAATGATCCTAAACAATGCTTGAGTCCCTAAGGGACGTAGAGCGTGTAGCATGAGTCCTTGGAGGTTCTAGCAAGTGTAGAATGGTTAAGAGAGTATTCTAAAGGCTTAGAATGGTCTAGTAATGTGTATTAGGACTTATAAGAACCATTAGAATGATCCTAAACATTGCTCGGTACCCCAATTGACGTAGAGGGTGTAGCACGAGTCCTTGGAGGTTCTAACAAGTGTAGAATGGTCAAGAGTGTATTCTAAAGGATTAGAATGGTCTAGGAAAATGAATTTGGACTTATAAGAACCATTAGAATGAACCAAAACATTGCTCGGTACCCCAAGTGACGTAGAGGGTGTAGCACGAGTCCTTGGATGTTCTAACAAGTGTAGAATGGTTAAGAGAGTATTCTAAAAGCTTAGAATGGTCTAGGAATGTGTATTAGGACTTATAAGAACCATTAGAATGATCCTAAACATTTCTCGGTACCCCAAGTGACGTAGAGGGTGTAGCACGAGTCCTTGGAGGTTCTAACAAGTGTAGAATGGTTAAGAGAGTATTCTAAAGGCTTAGAATGGTCTAGGAATGTGTATTAGGACTTATAAGAACCATTAAAATGATCCTAAACAATACTTGAGTCCTCAAGGGACGTAGAGGGTGTAGCATGAGTCCTTGGAGGTTTTAACAAGTGTATAATGGTTAAGAGAGTATTCTAAAGGCTTAGAATCTAGGAATGTGTATTAGGACTTATAAGAACCATTAGAATGATCCTAAACATTGCTTGGTACACCAAGGGACATAGAGGGTGTAGCACGAGTCCTTGAATGTTCTAACAAGTGTAGAATGGTTAAGAGAGTATTCTAAAGGCTTAGAATGGTCTAGGAATGTGTATTAGGACTTATAAGAACCATTGGAATGATCCTAAACATTGCTCGGTACCCCAAGTGACGTAGAGGGTGTAGCACGAGTCCTTGGAGGTTCTAACAAGTGTAGAATGGTTAAGAGAGTATTCTAAAGGCTTAGAATGGTCTAGGAATATGTATTTGGACTTATATGAACCATTAGAATGATCCTAAACAATGCTTGAGTCCCTAAGGGACGTAGAGCGTGTAGCATGAGTCCTTGGAGGTTCTAACAAGTGTAGAATGGTTAAGAGAGTATTCTAAAGGCTTAGAATGGTCTAGTAATGTGTATTAGGACTTATAAGAACCATTAGAATGATCCAAAACATTGCTCGGTACCCCAAGTGACGTAGAGGGTGTAGCACGAGTCCTTGGAGGTTCTAAAAAGTGTAGAATGGTCAAGAGTGTATTCTAAAGGATTAGAATGGTCTAGGAAAATGAATTTGGACTTATAAGAACCATTAGAATGATCCAAAACATTGATCGGTACCCCAAGTGACGTAGAGGGTGTAGCACGAGTCCTCGGATGTTCTAACAAGTGTAGAATGGTTAAGAGAGTATTCTAAAGGCTTAAAATGGTCTAGGAATGTGTATTAGGACTTATAAGAACCATTAGAATGATACTAAACAATACTTGAGTCCTCAAGGGACGTAGAGGGTGTAGCATGAGTCCTTGGAGGTTTAACAAGTGTATAATGGTTAAGAGAGTATTCTAAAGGCTTAGAATCTAGGAATGTGTATTAGGACTTATAAGAACCATTAGAATGATCCGAAACATTGCTTGGTACACCAAGGGACGTAGAGGGTGTAGCACGAGTCCTTGGATGTTCTAACAAGTGTTGAATGGTTAAGAGAGTATTCTAAAGGCTTAGAATGGTCTAGGAATGTGTATTAGGACTTATAAGAACCATTAGAATGATCCTAAACATTGCCCGGTACCCCAAGTGACGTAGAGGGTGTAGCACGAGTCCTTGGAGGTTCTAACAAGTGTAGAATGGTTAAGAGAGTATTCTAAAGGCTTAGAATGGTCTAGGACTATGTATTTGGATTTATAAGAACCATTAGAATGATCCTAAACAATGCTT
Source organism: Crotalaria pallida (assembly GCA_037953625.1). Classification (NCBI taxonomy): domain Eukaryota; kingdom Viridiplantae; phylum Streptophyta; class Magnoliopsida; order Fabales; family Fabaceae; genus Crotalaria; species Crotalaria pallida. The sequence goes on from JAYWIO010000018.1 coordinate 26,951, forward strand.
GAGTCCCCAAGGGACGTAGAGCGTGTAGCGTGAGTCCTTGGAGGTTCTAACAAGTGTAGAATGGTTAAGAGTGTATTCTAAAGGCTTAGAATGGTCTAGTAATATGTATTTGGACTTATAAGAACCATTAGAATGATCCTAAACAATGCTTGAGTCCCCAAGGGACGTAGAGCGTGTAACATGAGTCCTTGGAGGTTCTAACAAGTGTAGAATGGTTAAGAGAGTATTCTAAAGGCTTAGAATGGTGTAGGAATGTGTATTAGGACTTATAAGAACCATTAGAATGATCCTAAACATTTCTGGGTACCCCAAAGGACGTAGAGGGTATAGCACGAGTCCTTGGATGTTCAAACAAGTGTAGAATGGTTAAGAGAGTATTCAAAAGGCTTAGAATGGTCTATGAATGTGTATTAGGACTTATAAGAACCGTTAGAATGATCCTAAACATTGCCATGTACCCCAAAGGACGTAGAGGGTGTAGCACGAGTCCTTAGAGGTTCTAACAAGTGTAGAGTATTCTAAAGGCTTAGAATGGTCTAGGAATGTGTATTAGGACTTATAAGAACCATTAGAATGATCCTAAACAATACTTGAGTCGTCAAGGGACGTAGAGGGTGTAGCGTGAGTCCTTGGAGGTTTTAACAAGTGTATAATGGTTAAGAGAGTATTCTAAAGGCTTAGAATCTAGGAATGTGTATTAGGACTTACAAGAACCATTAGAATGATCCTAAACATTGCTTGGTACACCAAGGGACATAGAGGGTGTAGCACGAGTCCTTGGAGGTTCTAACAAGTGTAGAATGGTTAAGAGAGTATTCTAAAGGCTTAGAATGGTCTAGGAATATGTATTTGGATTTATAAGAACCATTAGAATGATCCTAAACAATGCTTGAGTCCCTAAGGGACGTAGAGCGTGTAGCATGAGTCCTTGGAGGTTCTAACAAGTGTAGAATGGTTAAGAGAGTATTCTAAAGGCTTAGAATGTTCTAGGAATATGTATTTGGACTTATAAGAACCATTAGAATGATCCTAAACAATGCTTGAGTCCCCAAGGGACGTAGAGCGTGTAGCATGAGTCCTTGGAGGTTCTAACAAGTGTAGAATGGTTAAGAGAGTATTCTAAAGGCTTAGAATGGTCTAGGAATGTGTATTAGGACTTATAAGAAGCATTAGAATGATCCTAAACATTGCTCGGTACCCCAAGTGACGTAGAGGGTGTAGCACGAGTCCTTGAATGTTCTAACAAGTGTAGAATGGTTAAGAGAGTATTCTAAAGGCTTAGAATGGTCTAGGAATGCGTATTAGGACTTATAAGAACCATTAGAATGATCCTAAACATTGCTCGGTACCCCAAGTGACGTAGAGGGTGTAGCACGAGTCCTTGGAGGTTCTAACAAGTGTAGAATGGTTAAGAGAGTATTCTAAAGGCTTAGAATGGTCTAGGAATATGTATTTGGATTTATAAGAACCATTAGAATGATCCTAAACAATGCTTGAGTCCCTAAGGGACGTAGAGCGTGTAGCATGAGTCCTTGGAGGTTCTAACAAGTGTAGAATGGTTAAGAGAGTATTCTAAAGGCTTAGAATGTTCTAGGAATATGTATTTGGACTTATAAGAACCATTAGAATGATCCTAAACAATGCTTGAGTCCCCAAGGGACGTAGAGCGTGTAGCATGAGTCCTTGGAGGTTCTAACAAGTGTAGAATGGTTAAGAGAGTATTCTAAAGGCTTAGAATGGTCTAGGAATGTGTATTAGGACTTATAAGAACCATTAGAATGATCCTAAACATTGCTCGGTACCCCAAGTTACGTAGAGGGTGTAGCACGAGTCCTTGAATGTTCTAACAAGTGTAGAATGGTTAAGAGAGTATTCTAAAGGCTTAGAATGGTCTAGGAATGCGTATTAGGACTTATAAGAACCATTAGAATGATCCTAAACATTGCTCGGTACCCCAAGTGACGTAGAGGGTGTAGCACGAGTCCTTGGAGGTTCTAACAAGTGTAGAATGGTCAAGAGTGTATTCTAAAGGATTAGAATGGTCTAGGAAAATGAATTTGGACTTATAAGAACCATTAGAATGATCCAAAACATTGCTCGGTACCCCAAGTGACGTAGAGGGTGTAGCACGAGTCCTCGGATGTTCTAACAAGTGTAGAATGGTTAAGAGAGTATTCTAAAGGCTTAGAATGGTCTAGGAATGTGTATTAGGACTTATAAGAACCATTAGAATGATCCTAAACATTGCTCGGTACCCCAAGTGACGTAGAGGGTGTAGCACGAGTCCTTGGAGGTTCTAACAAGTGTAGAATGGTTAAGAGAGTATTCTAAAGGCTTAGAATGGTCTAGGAATATGTATTTGGATTTATAAGAACCATTAGAATGATCCTAAACAATGCTTGAGTCCCTAAGGGACGTAGAGCGTGTAGCATGAGTCCTTGGAGGTTCTAACAAGTGTAGAATGGTTAAGAGAGTATTCTAAAGGCTTAGAATGTTCTAGGAATATGTATTTGGACTTATAAGAACCATTAGAATGATCCTAAACAATGCTTGAGTCCCCAAGGGACGTAGAGCGTGTAGCATGAGTCCTTGGAGGTTCTAACAAGTGTAGAATGGTTAAGAGAGTATTCTAAAGGCTTAGAATGGTCTAGGAATGTGTATTAGGACTTATAAGAACCATTAGAATGATCCTAAACATTGCTCGGTACCCCAAGTGACGTAGAGGGTGTAGCACGAGTCCTTGAATGTTCTAACAAGTGTAGAATGGTTAAGAGAGTATTCTAAAGGCTTAGAATGGTCTAGGAATGCGTATTAGGACTTATAAGAACCATTAGAATGATCCAAAACATTGCTCGGTACCCCAAGTGACGTAGAGGGTGTAGCACGAGTCCTCGGATGTTCTAACAAGTGTAGAATGGTTAAGAGAGTATTCTAAAGGCTTAGAATGGTCTAGGAATGTGTATTAGGACTTATAAGAACCATTAGAATGATCCTAAACAATACTTGAGTCCTCAAGGGACGTAGAGGGTGTAGCATGAGTCCTTGGAGGTTTAACAAGTGTATAATGGTTAAGAGAGTATTCTAAAGGCTTAGAATCTAGGAATGTGTATTAGGACTTATAAGAACCATTAGAATGATCCGAAACATTGCTTGGTACACCAAGGGACGTAGAGGGTGTAGCACGAGTCCTTGGATGTTCTAACAAGTGTTGAATGGTTAAGAGAGTATTCTAAAGGCTTAGAATGGTCTAGGAATGTGTATTAGGACTTATAAGAACCATTAGAATGATCCTAAACATTGCTCGGTACCCCAAGTGACGTAGAGGGTGTAGCACGAGTCCTTGGAGGTTCTAACAAGTGTAGAATGGTTAAGAGAGTATTCTAAAGGCTTAGAATGGTCTAGGACTATGTATTTGGATTTATAAGAACCATTAGAATGATCCTAAACAATGCTTGAGTCCCCAAGGGACGTAGAGCGTGTAGCGTGAGTCCTTGGAGGTTCTAACAAGTGTAGAATGGTTAAGAGTGTATTCTAAAGGCTTAGAATGGTCTAGTAATATGTATTTGGACTTATAAGAACCATTAGAATGATCCTAAACAATGCTTGAGTCCCCAAGGGACGTAGAGCGTGTAACATGAGTCCTTGGAGGTTCTAACAAGTGTAGAATGGTTAAGAGAGTATTCTAAAGGCTTAGAATGGTGTAGGAATGTGTATTAGGACTTATAAGAACCATTAGAATGATCCTAAACATTTCTGGGTACCCCAAAGGACGTAGAGGGTATAGCACGAGTCCTTGGATGTTCAAACAAGTGTAGAATGGTTAAGAGAGTATTCAAAAGGCTTAGAATGGTCTATGAATGTGTATTAGGACTTATAAGAACCATTAGAATGATCCTAAACATTGCCATGTACCCCAAAGGACGTAGAGGGTGTAGCACGAGTCCTTAGAGGTTCTAACAAGTGTAGAGTATTCTAAAGGCTTAGAATGGTCTAGGAATGTGTATTAGGACTTATAAGAACCATTAGAATGATCCTAAACAATACTTGAGTCGTCAAGGGACGTAGAGGGTGTAGCGTGAGTCCTTGGAGGTTTTAACAAGTGTATAATGGTTAAGAGAGTATTCTAAAGGCTTAGAATCTAGGAATGTGTATTAGGACTTATAAGAACCATTAGAATGATCCTAAACATTGCTTGGTACACCAAGGGACATAGAGGGTGTAGCACGAGTCCTTGGAGGTTCTAACAAGTGTAGAATGGTTAAGAGAGTATTCTAAAGGCTTAGAATGGTCTAGGAATATGTATTTGGATTTATAAGAACCATTAGAATGATCCTAAACAATGCTTGAGTCCCTAAGGGACGTAGAGCGTGTAGCATGAGTCCTTGGAGGTTCTAACAAGTGTAGAATGGTTAAGAGAGTATTCTAAAGGCTTAGAATGTTCTAGGAATATGTATTTGGACTTATAAGAACCATTAGAATGATCCTAAACAATGCTTGAGTCCCCAAGGGACGTAGAGCGTGTAGCATGAGTCCTTGGAGGTTCTAACAAGTGTAGAATGGTTAAGAGAGTATTCTAAAGGCTTAGAATGGTCTAGGAATGTGTATTAGGACTTATAAGAACCATTAGAATGATCCTAAACATTGCTCGGTACCCCAAGTGACGTAGAGGGTGTAGCACGAGTCCTTGAATGTTCTAACAAGTGTAGAATGGTTAAGAGAGTATTCTAAAGGCTTAGAATGGTCTAGGAATGCGTATTAGGACTTATAAGAACCATTAGAATGATCCTAAACATTGCTCGGTACCCCAAGTGACGTAGAGGGTGTAGCACGAGTCCTTGGAGGTTCTAACAAGTGTAGAATGGTTAAGAGAGTATTCTAAAGGCTTAGAATGGTCTAGGAATATGTATTTGGATTTATAAGAACCATTAGAATGATCCTAAACAATGCTTGAGTCCCTAAGGGACGTAGAGCGTGTAGCATGAGTCCTTGGAGGTTCTAACAAGTGTAGAATGGTTAAGAGAGTATTCTAAAGGCTTAGAATGTTCTAGGAATATGTATTTGGACTTATAAGAACCATTAGAATGATCCTAAACAATGCTTGAGTCCCCAAGGGACGTAGAGCGTGTAGCATGAGTCCTTGGAGGTTCTAACAAGTGTAGAATGGTTAAGAGAGTATTCTAAAGGCTTAGAATGGTCTAGGAATGTGTATTAGGACTTATAAGAACCATTAGAATGATCCTAAACATTGCTCGGTACCCCAAGTGACGTAGAGGGTGTAGCACGAGTCCTTGAATGTTCTAACAAGTGTAGAATGGTTAAGAGAGTATTCTAAAGGCTTAGAATGGTCTAGGAATGCGTATTAGGACTTATAAGAACCATTAGAATGATCCTAAACATTGCTCGGTACCCCAAGTGACGTAGAGGGTGTAGCACGAGTCCTTGGAGGTTCTAACAAGTGTAGAATGGTTAAGAGAGTATTCTAAAGGCTTAGAATGGTCTAGGAATATGTATTTGGATTTATAAGAACCATTAGAATGATCCTAAACAATGCTTGAGTCCCTAAGGGACGTAGAGCGTGTAGCATGAGTCCTTGGAGGTTCTAACAAGTGTAGAATGGTTAAGAGAGTATTCTAAAGGCTTAGAATGTTCTAGGAATATGTATTTGGACTTATAAGAACCATTAGAATGATCCTAAACAATGCTTGAGTCCCCAAGGGACGTAGAGCGTGTAGCATGAGTCCTTGGAGGTTCTAACAAGTGTAGAATGGTTAAGAGAGTATTCTAAAGGCTTAGAATGGTCTAGGAATGTGTATTAGGACTTATAAGAACCATTAGAATGATCCTAAACATTGCTCGGTACCCCAAGTGACGTAGAGGGTGTAGCACGAGTCCTTGAATGTTCTAACAAGTGTAGAATGGTTAAGAGAGTATTCTAAAGGCTTAGAATGGTCTAGGAATGCGTATTAGGACTTATAAGAACCATTAGAATGATCCTAAACATTGCTCGGTACCCCAAGTGACGTAGAGGGTGTAGCACGAGTCCTTGGAGGTTCTAACAAGTGTAGAATGGTTAAGAGAGTATTCTAAAGGCTTAGAATGGTCTAGGAATATGTATTTGGATTTATAAGAACCATTAGAATGATCCTAAACAATGCTTGAGTCCCTAAGGGACGTAGAGCGTGTAGCATGAGTCCTTGGAGGTTCTAACAAGTGTAGAATGGTTAAGAGAGTATTCTAAAGGCTTAGAATGTTCTAGGAATATGTATTTGGACTTATAAGAACCATTAGAATGATCCTAAACAATGCTTGAGTCCCCAAGGGACGTAGAGCGTGTAGCATGAGTCCTTGGAGGTTCTAACAAGTGTAGAATGGTTAAGAGAGTATTCTAAAGGCTTAGAATGGTCTAGGAATGTGTATTAGGACTTATAAGAACCATTAGAATGATCCTAAACATTGCTCGGTACCCCAAGTTACGTAGAGGGTGTAGCACGAGTCCTTGAATGTTCTAACAAGTGTAGAATGGTTAAGAGAGTATTCTAAAGGCTTAGAATGGTCTAGGAATGCGTATTAGGACTTATAAGAACCATTAGAATGATCCTAAACATTGCTCGGTACCCCAAGTGACGTAGAGGGTGTAGCACGAGTCCTTGGAGGTTCTAACAAGTGTAGAATGGTCAAGAGTGTATTCTAAAGGATTAGAATGGTCTAGGAAAATGAATTTGGACTTATAAGAACCATTAGAATGATCCAAAACATTGCTCGGTACCCCAAGTGACGTAGAGGGTGTAGCACGAGTCCTCGGATGTTCTAACAAGTGTAGAATGGTTAAGAGAGTATTCTAAAGGCTTAGAATGGTCTAGGAATGTGTATTAGGACTTATAAGAACCATTAGAATGATCCTAAACAATACTTGAGTCCTCAAGGGACGTAGAGGGTGTAGCATGAGTCCTTGGAGGTTTAACAAGTGTATAATGGTTAAGAGAGTATTCTAAAGGCTTAGAATCTAGGAATGTGTATTAGGACTTATAAGAACCATTAGAATGATCCGAAACATTGCTTGGTACACCAAGGGACGTAGAGGGTGTAGCACGAGTCCTTGGATGTTCTAACAAGTGTTGAATGGTTAAGAGAGTATTCTAAAGGCTTAGAATGGTCTAGGAATGTGTATTAGGACTTATAAGAACCATTAGAATGATCCTAAACATTGCTCGGTACCCCAAGTGACGTAGAGGGTGTAGCACGAGTCCTTGGAGGTTCTAACAAGTGTAGAATGGTTAAGAGAGTATTCTAAAGGCTTAGAATGGTCTAGGACTATGTATTTGGATTTATAAGAACCATTAGAATGATCCTAAACAATGCTTGAGTCCCCAAGGGACGTAGAGCGTGTAGCGTGAGTCCTTGGAGGTTCTAACAAGTGTAGAATGGTTAAGAGTGTATTCTAAAGGCTTAGAATGGTCTAGTAATATGTATTTGGACTTATAAGAACCATTAGAATGATCCTAAACAATGCTTGAGTCCCCAAGGGACGTAGAGCGTGTAACATGAGTCCTTGGAGGTTCTAACAAGTGTAGAATGGTTAAGAGAGTATTCTAAAGGCTTAGAATGGTGTAGGAATGTGTATTAGGACTTATAAGAACCATTAGAATGATCCTAAACATTTCTGGGTACCCCAAAGGACGTAGAGGGTATAGCACGAGTCCTTGGATGTTCAAACAAGTGTAGAATGGTTAAGAGAGTATTCAAAAGGCTTAGAATGGTCTATGAATGTGTATTAGGACTTATAAGAACCATTAGAATGATCCTAAACATTGCCATGTACCCCAAAGGACGTAGAGGGTGTAGCACGAGTCCTTAGAGGTTCTAACAAGTGTAGAGTATTCTAAAGGCTTAGAATGGTCTAGGAATGTGTATTAGGACTTATAAGAACCATTAGAATGATCCTAAACAATACTTGAGTCGTCAAGGGACGTAGAGGGTGTAGCGTGAGTCCTTGGAGGTTTTAACAAGTGTATAATGGTTAAGAGAGTATTCTAAAGGCTTAGAATCTAGGAATGTGTATTAGGACTTATAAGAACCATTAGAATGATCCTAAACATTGCTTGGTACACCAAGGGACATAGAGGGTGTAGCACGAGTCCTTGGAGGTTCTAACAAGTGTAGAATGGTTAAGAGAGTATTCTAAAGGCTTAGAATGGTCTAGGAATATGTATTTGGATTTATAAGAACCATTAGAATGATCCTAAACAATGCTTGAGTCCCTAAGGGACGTAGAGCGTGTAGCATGAGTCCTTGGAGGTTCTAACAAGTGTAGAATGGTTAAGAGAGTATTCTAAAGGCTTAGAATGTTCTAGGAATATGTATTTGGACTTATAAGAACCATTAGAATGATCCTAAACAATGCTTGAGTCCCCAAGGGACGTAGAGCGTGTAGCATGAGTCCTTGGAGGTTCTAACAAGTGTAGAATGGTTAAGAGAGTATTCTAAAGGCTTAGAATGGTCTAGGAATGTGTATTAGGACTTATAAGAACCATTAGAATGATCCTAAACATTGCTCGGTACCCCAAGTGACGTAGAGGGTGTAGCACGAGTCCTTGAATGTTCTAACAAGTGTAGAATGGTTAAGAGAGTATTCTAAAGGCTTAGAATGGTCTAGGAATGCGTATTAGGACTTATAAGAACCATTAGAATGATCCTAAACATTGCTCGGTACCCCAAGTGACGTAGAGGGTGTAGCACGAGTCCTTGGAGGTTCTAACAAGTGTAGAATGGTTAAGAGAGTATTCTAAAGGCTTAGAATGGTCTAGGAATATGTATTTGGATTTATAAGAACCATTAGAATGATCCTAAACAACGCTTGAGTCCCTAAGGGACGTAGAGCGTGTAGCATGAGTCCTTGGAGGTTCTAACAAGTGTAGAATGGTTAAGAGAGTATTCTAAAGGCTTAGAATGTTCTAGGAATATGTATTTGGACTTATAAGAACCATTAGAATGATCCTAAACAATGCTTGAGTCCCCAAGGGACGTAGAGCGTGTAGCATGAGTCCTTGGAGGTTCTAACAAGTGTAGAATGGTTAAGAGAGTATTCTAAAGGCTTAGAATGGTCTAGGAATGTGTATTAGGACTTATAAGAACCATTAGAATGATCCTAAACATTGCTCGGTACCCCAAGTGACGTAGAGGGTGTAGCACGAGTCCTTGAATGTTCTAACAAGTGTAGAATGGTTAAGAGAGTATTCTAAAGGCTTAGAATGGTCTAGGAATGCGTATTAGGACTTATAAGAACCATTAGAATGATCCTAAACATTGCTCGGTACCCCAAGTGACGTAGAGGGTGTAGCACGAGTCCTTGGAGGTTCTAACAAGTGTAGAATGGTCAAGAGTGTATTCTAAAGGATTAGAATGGTCTAGGAAAATGAATTTGGACTTATAAGAACCATTAGAATGATCCAAAACATTGCTCGGTACCCCAAGTGACGTAGAGGGTGTAGCACGAGTCCTCGGATGTTCTAACAAGTGTAGAATGGTTAAGAGAGTATTCTAAAGGCTTAGAATGGTCTAGGAATGTGTATTAGGACTTATAAGAACCATTAGAATGATCCTAAACAATACTTGAGTCCTCAAGGGACGTAGAGGGTGTAGCATGAGTCCTTGGAGGTTTAACAAGTGTATAATGGTTAAGAGAGTATTCTAAAGGCTTAGAATCTAGGAATGTGTATTAGGACTTATAAGAACCATTAGAATGATCCGAAACATTGCATGGTACACCAAGGGACGTAGAGGGTGTAGCACGAGTCCTTGGATGTTCTAACAAGTGTTGAATGGTTAAGAGAGTATTCTAAAGGCTTAGAATGGTCTAGGAATGTGTATTAGGACTTATAAGAACCATTAGAATGATCCTAAACATTGCTCGGTACCCCAAGTGACGTAGAGGGTGTAGCACGAGTCCTTGGAGGTTCTAACAAGTGTAGAATGGTTAAGAGAGTATTCTAAAGGCTTAGAATGGTCTAGGACTATGTATTTGGATTTATAAGAACCATTAGAATGATCCTAAACAATGCTTGAGTCCCCAAGGGACGTAGAGCGTGTAGCGTGAGTCCTTGGAGGTTCTAACAAGTGTAGAATGGTTAAGAGTGTATTCTAAAGGCTTAGAATGTTCTAGGAATATGTATTTGGACTTATAAGAACCATTAGAATGATCCTAAACAATGCTTGAGTCCCCAAGGGACGTAGAGCGTGTAGCATGAGTCCTTGGAGGTTCTAACAAGTGTAGAATGGTTAAGAGAGTATTCTAAAGGCTTAGAATGGTCTAGGAATGTGTATTAGGACTTATAAGAACCATTAGAATGATCCTAAACATTGCTCGGTACCCCAAGTGACGTAGAGGGTGTAGCACGAGTCCTTGAATGTTCTAACAAGTGTAGAATGGTTAAGAGAGTATTCTAAAGGCTTAGAATGGTCTAGGAATGCGTATTAGGACTTATAAGAACCATTAGAATGATCCTAAACATTGCTCGGTACCCCAAGTGACGTAGAGGGTGTAGCACGAGTCCTTGGAGGTTCTAACAAGTGTAGAATGGTTAAGAGAGTATTCTAAAGGCTTAGAATGGTCTAGGAATATGTATTTGGATTTATAAGAACCATTAGAATGATCCTAAACATTGCTTGAGTCCCTAAGGGACGTAGAGCGTGTAGCATGAGTCCTTGGAGGTTCTAACAAGTGTAGAATGGTTAAGAGAGTATTCTAAAGGCTTAGAATGTTCTAGGAATATGTATTTGGACTTATAAGAACCATTAGAATGATCCTAAACAATGCTTGAGTCCCCAAGGGACGTAGAGCGTGTAGCATGAGTCCTTGGAGGTTCTAACAAGTGTAGAATGGTTAAGAGAGTATTCTAAAGGCTTAGAATGGTCTAGGAATGTGTATTAGGACTTATAAGAACCATTAGAATGATCCTAAACATTGCTCGGTACCCCAAGTGACGTAGAGGGTGTAGCACGAGTCCTTGAATGTTCTAACAAGTGTAGAATGGTTAAGAGAGTATTCTAAAGGCTTAGAATGGTCTAGGAATGCGTATTAGGACTTATAAGAACCATTAGAATGATCCTAAACATTGCTCGGTACCCCAAGTGACGTAGAGGGTGTAGCACGAGTCCTTGGAGGTTCTAACAAGTGTAGAATGGTTAAGAGAGTATTCTAAAGGCTTAGATTGGTCTAGGAATGTGTATTAGGACTTATAAGAACCATTAGAATGATCCTAAACATTGCTCGGTACCCCAAGTGACGTAGAGGGTGTAGCACGAGTCCTTGGAGGTTCTAACAAGTGTAGAATGGTTAAGAGAGTATTCTAAAGGCTTAGAATGGTCTAGGAATGTGTATTAGGACTTATAAGAACCATTAGAATGATCCTAAACAATACTTGAGTCCTCAAGGGACGTAGAGGGTGTAGCATGAGTCCTTGGAGGTTTAACAAGTGTATAATGGTTAAGAGAGTATTCTAAAGGCTTAGAATCTAGGAATGTGTATTAGGACTTATAAGAACCATTAGAATGATCCGAAACATTGCATGGTACACCAAGGGACGTAGAGGGTGTAGCACGAGTCCTTGGATGTTCTAACAAGTGTTGAATGGTTAAGAGAGTATTCTAAAGGCTTAGAATGGTCTAGGAATGTGTATTAGGACTTATAAGAACCATTAGAATGATCCTAAACATTGCTCGGTACCCCAAGTGACGTAGAGGGTGTAGCACGAGTCCTTGGAGGTTCTAACAAGTGTAGAATGGTTAAGAGAGTATTCTAAAGGCTTAGAATGGTCTAGGACTATGTATTTGGATTTATAAGAACCATTAGAATGATCCTAAACAATGCTTGAGTCCCCAAGGGACGTAGAGCGTGTAGCGTGAGTCCTTGGAGGTTCTAACAAGTGTAGAATGGTTAAGAGTGTATTCTAAAGGCTTAGAATGTTCTAGGAATATGTATTTGGACTTATAAGAACCATTAGAATGATCCTAAACAATGCTTGAGTCCCCAAGGGACGTAGAGCGTGTAGCATGAGTCCTTGGAGGTTCTAACAAGTGTAGAATGGTTAAGAGAGTATTCTAAAGGCTTAGAATGGTCTAGGAATGTGTATTAGGACTTATAAGAACCATTAGAATGATCCTAAACATTGCTCGGTACCCCAAGTGACGTAGAGGGTGTAGCACGAGTCCTTGAATGTTCTAACAAGTGTAGAATGGTTAAGAGAGTATTCTAAAGGCTTAGAATGGTCTAGGAATGCGTATTAGGACTTATAAGAACCATTAGAATGATCCTAAACATTGCTCGGTACCCCAAGTGACGTAGAGGGTGTAGCACGAGTCCTTGGAGGTTCTAACAAGTGTAGAATGGTTAAGAGAGTATTCTAAAGGCTTAGAATGGTCTAGGAATATGTATTTGGATTTATAAGAACCATTAGAATGATCCTAAACATTGCTTGAGTCCCTAAGGGACGTAGAGCGTGTAGCATGAGTCCTTGGAGGTTCTAACAAGTGTAGAATGGTTAAGAGAGTATTCTAAAGGCTTAGAATGTTCTAGGAATATGTATTTGGACTTATAAGAACCATTAGAATGATCCTAAACAATGCTTGAGTCCCCAAGGGACGTAGAGCGTGTAGCATGAGTCCTTGGAGGTTCTAACAAGTGTAGAATGGTTAAGAGAGTATTCTAAAGGCTTAGAATGGTCTAGGAATGTGTATTAGGACTTATAAGAACCATTAGAATGATCCTAAGCATTGCTCGGTACCCCAAGTGACGTAGAGGGTGTAGCACGAGTCCTTGGAGGTTCTAACAAGTGTAGAATGGTTAAGAGAGTATTCTAAAGGCTTAGAATGGTCTAGGACTATGTATTTGGATTTATAAGAACCATTAGAATGATCCTAAACAATGCTTGAGTCCCTAAGGGACGTAGAGCGTGTAGCATGAGTCCTTGGAGGTTCTAACAAGTGTAGAATGGTTAAGAGAGTATTCTAAAGGCTTAGAATGTTCTAGGAATATGTATTTGGACTTATAAGAACCATTAGAATGATCCTAAACAATGCTTGAGTCCCCAAGGGACGTAGAGCGTGTAGCATGAGTCCTTGGAGGTTCTAACAAGTGTAGAATGGTTAAGAGAGTATTCTAAAGGCTTAGAATGTTCTAGGAATATGTATTTGGACTTATAAGAACCATTAGAATGATCCTAAACAATGCTTGAGTCCCCAAGGGACGTAGAGCGTGTAGCATGAGTCCTTGGAGGTTCTAACAAGTGTAGAATGGTTAAGAGAGTATTCTAAAGGCTTAGAATGGTCTAGGAATGTGTATTAGGACTTATAAGAAACATTAGAATGATCCTAAACATTGCTCGGTACCCCAAGTGACGTAGAGGGTGTAGCACGAGTCCTTGAATGTTCTAACAAGTGTAGAATGGTTAAGAGAGTATTCTAAAGGCTTAGAATGGTCTAGGAATGCGTATTAGGACTTATAAGAACCATTAGAATGATCCTAAACATTGCTCGGTACCCCAAGTGACGTAGAGGGTGTAGCACGAGTCCTTGGAGGTTCTAACAAGTGTAGAATGGTTAAGAGAGTATTCTAATGGCTTAGAATGGTCTAGGAATATGTATTTGGATTTATAAGAACCATTAGAATGATCCTAAACAATGCTTGAGTCCCTAAGGGACGTAGAGCGTGTAGCATGAGTCCTTGGAGGTTCTAACAAGTGTAGAATGGTTAAGAGAGTATTCTAAAGGCTTAGAATGTTCTAGGAATATGTATTTGGACTTATAAGAACCATTAGAATGATCGTAAACAATGCTTGAGTCCCCAAGGGACGTAGAGCGTGTAGCATGAGTCCTTGGAGGTTCTAACAAGTGTAGAATGGTTAAGAGAGTATTCTAAAGGCTTAGAATGTTCTAGGAATATGTATTTGGACTTATAAGAACCATTAGAATGATCCTAAACAATGCTTGAGTCCCCAAGGGACGTAGAGCGTGTAGCATGAGTCCTTGGAGGTTCTAACAAGTGTAGAATGGTTAAGAGAGTATTCTAAAGGCTTAGAATGGTCTAGGAATGTGTATTAGGACTTATAAGAACCATTAGAATGATCCTAAACATTGCTCGGTACACCAAGGGACGTAGAGGGTGTAGCACGAGTCCTTGGAGGTTCTAACAAGTGTAGAATGGTTAAGAGAGTATTCTAAAGGCTTAGAATGGTCTAGGAATGTGTATTAGGACTTATAAGAACCATTAGAATGATCCTAAACATTGCTCGGTACACCAAGGGACGTAGAGGGTGTAGCACGAGTCCTTGGATGTTCTAACAAGTGTTGAATGGTTAAGAGAGTATTCTAAAGGCTTAGAATGGTCTAGGAATGTGTATTAGGACTTATAAGAACCATTAGAATGATCCTAAACATTGCTCGGTACCCCAAGTGACGTAGAGGGTGTAGCACGAGTCCTTGAATGTTCTAACAAGTGTAGAATGGTTAAGAGAGTATTCTAAAGGCTTAGATTGGTCTAGGAATGTGTATTAGGACTTATAAGAACCATTAGAATGATCCTAAACATTGCTCGGTACCCCAAGTGACGTAGAGGGTGTAGCACGAGTCCTTGGAGGTTCTAACAAGTGTAGAATGGTTAAGAGAGTATTCTAAAGGCTTAGAATGGTCTAGGAATATGTATTTGGATTTATAAGAACCATTAGAATGATCCTAAACAATGCTTGAGTCCCTAAGGGACGTAGAGCGTGTAGCATGAGTCCTTGGAGGTTCTAACAAGTGTAGAATGGTTAAGAGAGTATTCTAAAGGCTTAGAATGGTCTAGGAATATGTATTTGGATTTATAAGAACCATTAGAATGATCCTAAACAATGCTTGAGTCCCTAAGGGACGTAGAGCGTGTAGCATGAGTCCTTGGAGGTTCTAACAAGTGTAGAATGGTTAAGAGAGTATTCTAAAGGCTTAGAATGTTCTAGGAATATGTATTTGGACTTATAAGAACCATTAGAATGATCCTAAACAATGCTTGAGTCCCCAAGGGACGTAGAGCGTGTAGCATGAGTCCTTGGAGGTTCTAACAAGTGTAGAATGGTTAAGAGAGTATTCTAAAGGCTTAGAATGGTCTAGGAATGTGTATTAGGACTTATAAGAACCATTAGAATGATCCTAAACATTGCTCGGTACACCAAGGGACGTAGAGGGTGTAGCACGAGTCCTTGGATGTTCTAACAAGTGTTGAATGGTTAAGAGAGTATTCTAAAGGCTTAGAATGGTCTAGGAATGTGTATTAGGACTTATAAGAACCATTAGAATGATCCTAAACATTGCTCGGTACCCCAAGTGACGTAGAGGGTGTAGCACGAGTCCTTGAATGTTCTAACAAGTGTAGAATGGTTAAGAGAGTATTCTAAAGGCTTAGAATGGTCTAGGAATGTGTATTAGGACTTATAAGAACCATTAGAATGATCCTAAACATTGCTCGGTACCCCAAGTGACGTAGAGGGTGTAGCACGAGTCCTTGGAGGTTCTAACAAGTGTAGAATGGTTAAGAGAGTATTCTAAAGGCTTAGAATGGTCTAGGAATATGTATTTGGATTTATAAGAACCATTAGAATGATCCTAAACAATGCTTGAGTCCCTAAGGGACGTAGAGCGTGTAACATGAGTCCTTGGAGGTTCTAACAAGTGTAGAATGGTTAAGAGAGTATTCTAAAGGCTTAGAATGTTCTAGGAATATGTATTTGGACTTATAAGAACCATTAGAATGATCCTAAACAATGCTTGAGTCCCCAAGGGACGTAGAGCGTGTAGCATGAGTCCTTGGAGGTTCTAACAAGTGTAGAATGGTTAAGAGAGTATTCTAAAGGCTTAGAATGGTCTAGGAATGTGTATTAGGACTTATAAAAACCATTAGAATGATCCTAAACATTGCTTGGTACCCCAAGTGACGTAGAGGGTGTAGCACGAGTCCTTGAATGTTCTAACAAGTGTAGAATGGTTAAGAGAGTATTCTAAAGGCTTAGAATGGTCTAGGAATGCGTATTAGGACTTATAAGAACCATTAGAATGATCCTAAACATTGCTCGGTACCCCAAGTGACGTAGAGGGTGTAGCACGAGTCCTTGGAGGTTCTAACAAGTGTAGAATGGTCAAGAGTGTATTCTAAAGGATTAGAATGGTCTAGGAAAATGAATTTGGACTTATAAGAACCATTAGAATGATCCAAAACATTGCTCGGTACCCCAAGTGACGTAGAGGGTGTAGCACGAGTCCTCGGATGTTCTAACAAGTGTAGAATGGTTAAGAGAGTATTCTAAAGGCTTAGAATGGTCTAGGAATGTGTATTAGGACTTATAAGAACCATTAGAATGATCCTAAACAATACTTGAGTCCTCAAGGGACGTAGAGGGTGTAGCATGAGTCCTTGGAGGTTTAACAAGTGTATAATGGTTAAGAGAGTATTCTAAAGGCTTAGAATCTAGGAATGTGTATTAGGACTTATAAGAACCATTAGAATGATCCGAAACATTGCTTGGTACACCAAGGGACGTAGAGGGTGTAGCACGAGTCCTTGGATGTTCTAACAAGTGTTGAATGGTTAAGAGAGTATTCTAAAGGCTTAGAATGGTCTAGGAATGTGTATTAGGACTTATAAGAACCATTAGAATGATCCTAAACATTGCTCGGTACCCCAAGTGATGTAGAGGGTGTAGCACGAGTCCTTGGAGGTTCTAACAAGTGTAGAATGGTTAAGAGAGTATTCTAAAGGCTTAGAATGGTCTAGGACTATGTATTTGGATTTATAAGAACCATTAGAATGATCCTAAACAATGCTTGAGTCCCCAAGGGACGTAGAGCGTGTAGCGTGAGTCCTTGGAGGTTCTAACAAGTGTAGAATGGTTAAGAGTGTATTCTAAAGGCTTAGAATGGTCTAGTAATATGTATTTGGACTTATAAGAACCATTAGAATGATCCTAAACAATGCTTGAGTCCCCAAGGGACGTAGAGCGTGTAACATGAGTCCTTGGAGGTTCTAACAAGTGTAGAATGGTTAAGAGAGTATTCTAAAGGCTTAGAATGGTCTAGGAATGTGTATTAGGACTTATAAGAACCATTAGAATGATCCTAA
The DNA here is from genome assembly GCA_037953625.1 of Crotalaria pallida. Classification (NCBI taxonomy): domain Eukaryota; kingdom Viridiplantae; phylum Streptophyta; class Magnoliopsida; order Fabales; family Fabaceae; genus Crotalaria; species Crotalaria pallida. Next base: position 44,091 of record JAYWIO010000018.1, read on the forward strand.
ACATTGCTCGGTACCCCAAGTGACGTAGAGGGTGTAGCATGAGTCCTTGGAGGTTCTAACAAGTGTAGAATGGTTAAGAGAGTATTCTAAAGGCTTAGAATGGTCTAGGAAGGTGTATTAGGACTTATAAGAACTATTAGAATGATCCTAAACATTGCTTGGTACACCAAGGGACGTAGAGGGTGTAGCACGAGTCCTAGGATGTTCTAACAAGTGTAGAATGGTTAAGAGAGTATTCTAAAGGCTTAGAATGGTCTAGGAATGTGTATTAGGACTTATAAGAACCATTAGAATGATCCTAAACATTGCTTGGTACACCAAGGGACGTAGAGGGTGTAGCACGAGTCCTTGGATGTTCTAACAAGTGTAGAATGGTTAAGAGAGTATTCTAAAGGCTTAGAATGGTCTAGGAATGTGTATTAGGACTTATAAGAACCATTACAATGATCCTAAACAATACTTGAGTCCTCAAGGGACGTAGAGGGTGTAGCATTAGTCCTTGGATGTTTTAACAAGTGTATAATGGTTAAGAGAGTATTCTAAATGCTTAGAATGGTCTAGGAATGTGTATTAGGACTTATAAGAACCATTAGAATGAACCTAAACATTGCTCGGTACCCCAAGTGACGTAGAGGGTGTAGCACGAGTCCTTGGAGGTTCTAACAAGTGTAGAATGGTTAAGAGAGTATTCTAAAGGCTTAGAATGGTCTAGGAATGTGTATTAGGACTTATAAGAACCATTAGAATGATCCTAAACATTGCTTGGTACACCAAGGGACGTAGAGGGTGTAGCACGAGTCCTTGGATGTTCTAACAGGTGTAGAATTGTTAAGAGAGTATTCTAAAGGCTTAGAATGGTCTAGGAATGTGTATTAGGACTTATAAGAACCATTAGAATGATCCTAAACAATACTTGAGTCCTCAAGGGACGTAGAGGGTGTAGCATGAGTCCTTGGAGGTTTTAACAAGTGTATAATGGTTAAGAGAGTATTCTAAAGGCTTAGAATGGTCTAGGAATGTGTATTAGGACTTATAAGAACCATTAGAATGATCCTAAACATTGCTTGGTACACCAAGGGACGTAGAGGGTGTAGCACGAGTCCTTGGATGTTCTAACAGGTGTAGAATTGTTAAGAGAGTATTCTAAAGGCTTAGAATGGTCTAGGAATGTGTATTAGGACTTATAAGAACCATTAGAATGATCCTAAACAATACTTGAGTCCTCAAGGGACGTAGAGGGTGTAGCATGAGTCCTTGGAGGTTTTAACAAGTGTATAATGGTTAAGAGAGTATTCTAAAGGCTTAGAATGGTCTAGGAATGTGTATTAGGACTTATAAGAACCATTAGAATGATCCTAAACATTGCTTGGTACACCAAGGGACGTAGAGGGTGTAGCACGAGTCCTTGAATGTTCTAACAAGTGTAGAATGGTTAAGAGAGTATTCTAAAGGCTTAGAATGGTCTAGGAATGCGTATTAGGACTTATAAGAACCATTAGAATGATCCTAAACATTGCTCGGTACCCCAAGTGACGTAGAGGGTGTAGCACGAGTCCTTGGAGGTTCTAACAAGTGTAGAATGGTCAAGAGTGTATTCTAAAGGATTAGAATGGTCTAGGAAAATGAATTTGGACTTATAAGAACCATTAGAATGATCCAAAACATTGCTCGGTACCCCAAGTGACGTAGAGGGTGTAGCACGAGTCCTCGGATGTTCTAACAAGTGTAGAATGGTTAAGAGAGTATTCTAAAGGCTTAGAATGGTCTAGGAATGTGTATTAGGACTTATAAGAACCATTAGAATGATCCTAAACAATACTTGAGTCCTCAAGGGACGTAGAGGGTGTAGCATGAGTCCTTGGAGGTTTAACAAGTGTATAATGGTTAAGAGAGTATTCTAAAGGCTTAGAATCTAGGAATGTGTATTAGGACTTATAAGAACCATTAGAATGATCCGAAACATTGCTTGGTACACCAAGGGACGTAGAGGGTGTAGCACGAGTCCTTGGATGTTCTAACAAGTGTTGAATGGTTAAGAGAGTATTCTAAAGGCTTAGAATGGTCTAGGAATGTGTATTAGGACTTATAAGAACCATTAGAATGATCCTAAACATTGCTCGGTACCCCAAGTGATGTAGAGGGTGTAGCACGAGTCCTTGGAGGTTCTAACAAGTGTAGAATGGTTAAGAGAGTATTCTAAAGGCTTAGAATGGTCTAGGACTATGTATTTGGATTTATAAGAACCATTAGAATGATCCTAAACAATGCTTGAGTCCCCAAGGGACGTAGAGCGTGTAGCGTGAGTCCTTGGAGGTTCTAACAAGTGTAGAATGGTTAAGAGTGTATTCTAAAGGCTTAGAATGGTCTAGTAATATGTATTTGGACTTATAAGAACCATTAGAATGATCCTAAACAATGCTTGAGTCCCCAAGGGACGTAGAGCGTGTAGCGTGAGTCCTTGGAGGTTCTAACAAGTGTAGAATGGTTAAGAGTGTATTCTAAAGGCTTAGAATGGTCTAGTAATATGTATTTGGACTTATAAGAACCATTAGAATGATCCTAAACAATGCTTGAGTCCCCAAGGGACGTAGAGCGTGTAACATGAGTCCTTGGAGGTTCTAACAAGTGTAGAATGGTTAAGAGAGTATTCTAAAGGCTTAGAATGGTCTAGGAATGTGTATTAGGACTTATAAGAACCATTAGAATGATCCTAAACATTGCTTGGTACACCAAGTGACGTAGAGGGTGTAGCATGAGTCCTTGGATGTTCTAACAGGTGTAGAATTGTTAAGAGAGTATTCTAAAGGCTTAGAATGGTCTAGGAATGTGTATTAGGACTTATAAGAACCATTAGAATGATCCTAAACAATACTTGAGTCCTCAAGGGACGTAGAGGGTGTAGCATGAGTCCTTGGAGGTTTTAACAAGTGTATAATGGTTAAGAGAGTATTCTAAAGGCTTAGAATGGTCTAGGAATGTGTATTAGGACTTATAAGAACCATTAGAATGATCCTAAACATTGCTTGGTACACCAAGGGACGTAGAGGGTGTAGCACGAGTCCTTGAATGTTCTAACAAGTGTAGAATGGTTAAGAGAGTATTCTAAAGGCTTAGAATGGTCTAGGAATGCGTATTAGGACTTATAAGAACCATTAGAATGATCCTAAACATTGCTCGGTACCCCAAGTGACGTAGAGGGTGTAGCACGAGTCCTTGGAGGTTCTAACAAGTGTAGAATGGTCAAGAGTGTATTCTAAAGGATTAGAATGGTCTAGGAAAATGAATTTGGACTTATAAGAACCATTAGAATGATCCAAAACATTGCTCGGTACCCCAAGTGACGTAGAGGGTGTAGCACGAGTCCTCGGATGTTCTAACAAGTGTAGAATGGTTAAGAGAGTATTCTAAAGGCTTAGAATGGTCTAGGACTATGTATTTGGATTTATAAGAACCATTAGAATGATCCTAAACAATGCTTGAGTCCCCAAGGGACGTAGAGCGTGTAGCGTGAGTCCTTGGAGGTTCTAACAAGTGTAGAATGGTTAAGAGTGTATTCTAAAGGCTTAGAATGGTCTAGTAATATGTATTTGGACTTATAAGAACCATTAGAATGATCCTAAACAATGCTTGAGTCCCCAAGGGACGTAGAGCGTGTAACATGAGTCCTTGGAGGTTCTAACAAGTGTTGAATGGTTAAGAGAGTATTCTAAAGGCTTAGAATGGTCTAGGAATGTGTATTAGGACTTATAAGAACCATTAGAATGATCCTAAACATTGCTCGGTACCCCAAGTGACGTAGAGGGTGTAGCATGAGTCCTTGGAGGTTCTAACAAGTGTAGAATGGTTAAGAGAGTATTCTAAAGGCTTAGAATGGTCTAGGAAGGTGTATTAGGACTTATAAGAACTATTAGAATGATCCTAAACATTGCTTGGTACACCAAGGGACGTAGAGGGTGTAGCACGAGTCCTAGGATGTTCTAACAAGTGTAGAATGGTTAAGAGAGTATTCTAAAGGCTTAGAATGGTCTAGGAATGTGTATTAGGACTTATAAGAACCATTAGAATGATCCTAAACATTGCTTGGTACACCAAGGGACGTAGAGGGTGTAGCACGAGTCCTTGGATGTTCTAACAAGTGTAGAATGGTTAAGAGAGTATTCTAAAGGCTTAGAATGGTCTAGGAATGTGTATTAGGACTTATAAGAACCATTACAATGATCCTAAACAATACTTGAGTCCTCAAGGGACGTAGAGGGTGTAGCATTAGTCCTTGGATGTTTTAACAAGTGTATAATGGTTAAGAGAGTATTCTAAATGCTTAGAATGGTCTAGGAATGTGTATTAGGACTTATAAGAACCATTAGAATGAACCTAAACATTGCTCGGTACCCCAAGTGACGTAGAGGGTGTAGCACGAGTCCTTGGAGGTTCTAACAAGTGTAGAATGGTTAAGAGAGTATTCTAAAGGCTTAGAATGGTCTAGGAATGTGTATTAGGACTTATAAGAACCATTAGAATGATCCTAAACATTGCTTGGTACACCAAGGGACGTAGAGGGTGTAGCACGAGTCCTTGGATGTTCTAACAGGTGTAGAATTGTTAAGAGAGTATTCTAAAGGCTTAGAATGGTCTAGGAATGTGTATTAGGACTTATAAGAACCATTAGAATGATCCTAAACAATACTTGAGTCCTCAAGGGACGTAGAGGGTGTAGCATGAGTCCTTGGAGGTTTTAACAAGTGTATAATGGTTAAGAGAGTATTCTAAAGGCTTAGAATGGTCTAGGAATGTGTATTAGGACTTATAAGAACCATTAGAATGATCCTAAACATTGCTTGGTACACCAAGGGACGTAGAGGGTGTAGCACGAGTCCTTGGATGTTCTAACAGGTGTAGAATTGTTAAGAGAGTATTCTAAAGGCTTAGAATGGTCTAGGAATGTGTATTAGGACTTATAAGAACCATTAGAATGATCCTAAACAATACTTGAGTCCTCAAGGGACGTAGAGGGTGTAGCATGAGTCCTTGGAGGTTTTAACAAGTGTATAATGGTTAAGAGAGTATTCTAAAGGCTTAGAATGGTCTAGGAATGTGTATTAGGACTTATAAGAACCATTAGAATGATCCTAAACATTGCTTGGTACACCAAGGGACGTAGAGGGTGTAGCACGAGTCCTTGAATGTTCTAACAAGTGTAGAATGGTTAAGAGAGTTTTCTAAAGGCTTAGAATGGTCTAGGAATGTGTATTAGGACTTATAAGAACCATTAGAATGATCCTAAACATTGCTTGGTACACCAAGGGACGTAGAGGGTGTAGCACGAGTCCTTGGATGTTCTAACAAGTGTAGAATGGTTAAGAGAGTATTCTAAAGGCTTAGAATGGTCTAGGAATGTGTATTAGGACTTATAAGAACCATTACAATGATCCTAAACAATACTTGAGTCCTCAAGGGACGTAGAGGGTGTAGCATTAGTCCTTGGATGTTTTAACAAGTGTATAATGGTTAAGAGAGTATTCTAAATGCTTAGAATGGTCTAGGAATGTGTATTAGGACTTATAAGAACCATTAGAATGAACCTAAACATTGCTCGGTACCCCAAGTGACGTAGAGGGTGTAGCACGAGTCCTTGGAGGTTCTAACAAGTGTAGAATGGTTAAGAGAGTATTCTAAAGGCTTAGAATGGTCTAGGAATGTGTATTAGGACTTATAAGAACCATTAGAATGATCCTAAACATTGCTTGGTACACCAAGGGACGTAGAGGGTGTAGCACGAGTCCTTGGATGTTCTAACAGGTGTAGAATTGTTAAGAGAGTATTCTAAAGGCTTAGAATGGTCTAGGAATGTGTATTAGGACTTATAAGAACCATTAGAATGATCCTAAACAATACTTGAGTCCTCAAGGGACGTAGAGGGTGTAGCATGAGTCCTTGGAGGTTTTAACAAGTGTATAATGGTTAAGAGAGTATTCTAAAGGCTTAGAATGGTCTAGGAATGTGTATTAGGACTTATAAGAACCATTAGAATGATCCTAAACATTGCTTGGTACACCAAGGGACGTAGAGGGTGTAGCACGAGTCCTTGGATGTTCTAACAGGTGTAGAATTGTTAAGAGAGTATTCTAAAGGCTTAGAATGGTCTAGGAATGTGTATTAGGACTTATAAGAACCATTAGAATGATCCTAAACAATACTTGAGTCCTCAAGGGACGTAGAGGGTGTAGCATGAGTCCTTGGAGGTTTTAACAAGTGTATAATGGTTAAGAGAGTATTCTAAAGGCTTAGAATGGTCTAGGAATGTGTATTAGGACTTATAAGAACCATTAGAATGATCCTAAACATTGCTTGGTACACCAAGGGACGTAGAGGGTGTAGCACGAGTCCTTGAATGTTCTAACAAGTGTAGAATGGTTAAGAGAGTATTCTAAAGGCTTAGAATGGTCTAGGAATGCGTATTAGGACTTATAAGAACCATTAGAATGATCCTAAACATTGCTCGGTACCCCAAGTGACGTAGAGGGTGTAGCACGAGTCCTTGGAGGTTCTAACAAGTGTAGAATGGTCAAGAGTGTATTCTAAAGGATTAGAATGGTCTAGGAATGTGTATTAGGACTTATAAGAACCATTAGAATGATCCTAAACATTGCTCGGTACCCCAAGTGACGTAGAGGGTGTAGCATGAGTCCTTGGAGGTTCTAACAAGTGTAGAATGGTTAAGAGAGTATTCTAAAGGCTTAGAATGGTCTAGGAAGGTGTATTAGGACTTATAAGAACTATTAGAATGATCCTAAACATTGCTTGGTACACCAAGGGACGTAGAGGGTGTAGCACGAGTCCTAGGATGTTCTAACAAGTGTAGAATGGTTAAGAGAGTATTCTAAAGGCTTAGAATGGTCTAGGAATGTGTATTAGGACTTATAAGAACCATTAGAATGATCCTAAACATTGCTTGGTACACCAAGGGACGTAGAGGGTGTAGCACGAGTCCTTGGATGTTCTAACAAGTGTAGAATGGTTAAGAGAGTATTCTAAAGGCTTAGAATGGTCTAGGAATGTGTATTAGGACTTATAAGAACCATTACAATGATCCTAAACAATACTTGAGTCCTCAAGGGACGTAGAGGGTGTAGCATTAGTCCTTGGATGTTTTAACAAGTGTATAATGGTTAAGAGAGTATTCTAAATGCTTAGAATGGTCTAGGAATGTGTATTAGGACTTATAAGAACCATTAGAATGAACCTAAACATTGCTCGGTACCCCAAGTGACGTAGAGGGTGTAGCACGAGTCCTTGGAGGTTCTAACAAGTGTAGAATGGTTAAGAGAGTATTCTAAAGGCTTAGAATGGTCTAGGAATGTGTATTAGGACTTATAAGAACCATTAGAATGATCCTAAACATTGCTTGGTACACCAAGGGACGTAGAGGGTGTAGCACGAGTCCTTGGATGTTCTAACAGGTGTAGAATTGTTAAGAGAGTATTCTAAAGGCTTAGAATGGTCTAGGAATGTGTATTAGGACTTATAAGAACCATTAGAATGATCCTAAACAATACTTGAGTCCTCAAGGGACGTAGAGGGTGTAGCATGAGTCCTTGGAGGTTTTAACAAGTGTATAATGGTTAAGAGAGTATTCTAAAGGCTTAGAATGGTCTAGGAATGTGTATTAGGACTTATAAGAACCATTAGAATGATCCTAAACATTGCTTGGTACACCAAGGGACGTAGAGGGTGTAGCACGAGTCCTTGGATGTTCTAACAGGTGTAGAATTGTTAAGAGAGTATTCTAAAGGCTTAGAATGGTCTAGGAATGTGTATTAGGACTTATAAGAACCATTAGAATGATCCTAAACAATACTTGAGTCCTCAAGGGACGTAGAGGGTGTAGCATGAGTCCTTGGAGGTTTTAACAAGTGTATAATGGTTAAGAGAGTATTCTAAAGGCTTAGAATGGTCTAGGAATGTGTATTAGGACTTATAAGAACCATTAGAATGATCCTAAACATTGCTTGGTACACCAAGGGACGTAGAGGGTGTAGCACGAGTCCTTGAATGTTCTAACAAGTGTAGAATGGTTAAGAGAGTATTCTAAAGGCTTAGAATGGTCTAGGAATGTGTATTAGGACTTATAAGAACCATTAGAATGATCCTAAACATTGCTTGGTACACCAAGGGACGTAGAGGGTGTAGCACGAGTCCTTGGATGTTCTAACAAGTGTAGAATGGTTAAGAGAGTATTCTAAAGGCTTAGAATGGTCTAGGAATGTGTATTAGGACTTATAAGAACCATTACAATGATCCTAAACAATACTTGAGTCCTCAAGGGACGTAGAGGGTGTAGCATTAGTCCTTGGATGTTTTAACAAGTGTATAATGGTTAAGAGAGTATTCTAAATGCTTAGAATGGTCTAGGAATGTGTATTAGGACTTATAAGAACCATTAGAATGAACCTAAACATTGCTCGGTACCCCAAGTGACGTAGAGGGTGTAGCACGAGTCCTTGGAGGTTCTAACAAGTGTAGAATGGTTAAGAGAGTATTCTAAAGGCTTAGAATGGTCTAGGAATGTGTATTAGGACTTATAAGAACCATTAGAATGATCCTAAACATTGCTTGGTACACCAAGGGACGTAGAGGGTGTAGCACGAGTCCTTGGATGTTCTAACAGGTGTAGAATTGTTAAGAGAGTATTCTAAAGGCTTAGAATGGTCTAGGAATGTGTATTAGGACTTATAAGAACCATTAGAATGATCCTAAACAATACTTGAGTCCTCAAGGGACGTAGAGGGTGTAGCATGAGTCCTTGGAGGTTTTAACAAGTGTATAATGGTTAAGAGAGTATTCTAAAGGCTTAGAATGGTCTAGGAATGTGTATTAGGACTTATAAGAACCATTAGAATGATCCTAAACATTGCTTGGTACACCAAGGGACGTAGAGGGTGTAGCACGAGTCCTTGGATGTTCTAACAGGTGTAGAATTGTTAAGAGAGTATTCTAAAGGCTTAGAATGGTCTAGGAATGTGTATTAGGACTTATAAGAACCATTAGAATGATCCTAAACAATACTTGAGTCATCAAGGGACGTAGAGGGTGTAGCATGAGTCCTTGGAGGTTTTAACAAGTGTATAATGGTTAAGAGAGTATTCTAAAGGCTTAGAATGGTCTAGGAATGTGTATTAGGACTTATAAGAACCATTAGAATGATCCTAAACATTGCTTGGTACACCAAGGGACGTAGAGGGTGTAGCACGAGTCCTTGAATGTTCTAACAAGTGTAGAATGGTTAAGAGAGTATTCTAAAGGCTTAGAATGGTCTAGGAATGCGTATTAGGACTTATAAGAACCATTAGAATGATCCTAAACATTGCTCGGTACCCCAAGTGACGTAGAGGGTGTAGCACGAGTCCTTGGAGGTTCTAACAAGTGTAGAATGGTCAAGAGTGTATTCTAAAGGATTAGAATGGTCTAGGAATGTGTATTAGGACTTATAAGAACCATTAGAATGATCCTAAACATTGCTCGGTACCCCAAGTGACGTAGAGGGTGTAGCATGAGTCCTTGGAGGTTCTAACAAGTGTAGAATGGTTAAGAGAGTATTCTAAAGGCTTAGAATGGTCTAGGAAGGTGTATTAGGACTTATAAGAACTATTAGAATGATCCTAAACATTGCTTGGTACACCAAGGGACGTAGAGGGTGTAGCACGAGTCCTAGGATGTTCTAACAAGTGTAGAATGGTTAAGAGAGTATTCTAAAGGCTTAGAATGGTCTAGGAATGTGTATTAGGACTTATAAGAACCATTAGAATGATCCTAAACATTGCTTGGTACACCAAGGGACGTAGAGGGTGTAGCACGAGTCCTTGGATGTTCTAACAAGTGTAGAATGGTTAAGAGAGTATTCTAAAGGCTTAGAATGGTCTAGGAATGTGTATTAGGACTTATAAGAACCATTACAATGATCCTAAACAATACTTGAGTCCTCAAGGGACGTAGAGGGTGTAGCATTAGTCCTTGGATGTTTTAACAAGTGTATAATGGTTAAGAGAGTATTCTAAATGCTTAGAATGGTCTAGGAATGTGTATTAGGACTTATAAGAACCATTAGAATGAACCTAAACATTGCTCGGTACCCCAAGTGACGTAGAGGGTGTAGCACGAGTCCTTGGAGGTTCTAACAAGTGTAGAATGGTTAAGAGAGTATTCTAAAGGCTTAGAATGGTCTAGGAATGTGTATTAGGACTTATAAGAACCATTAGAATGATCCTAAACATTGCTTGGTACACCAAGGGACGTAGAGGGTGTAGCACGAGTCCTTGGATGTTCTAACAGGTGTAGAATTGTTAAGAGAGTATTCTAAAGGCTTAGAATGGTCTAGGAATGTGTATTAGGACTTATAAGAACCATTAGAATGATCCTAAACAATACTTGAGTCCTCAAGGGACGTAGAGGGTGTAGCATGAGTCCTTGGAGGTTTTAACAAGTGTATAATGGTTAAGAGAGTATTCTAAAGGCTTAGAATGGTCTAGGAATGTGTATTAGGACTTATAAGAACCATTAGAATGATCCTAAACATTGCTTGGTACACCAAGGGACGTAGAGGGTGTAGCACGAGTCCTTGGATGTTCTAACAGGTGTAGAATTGTTAAGAGAGTATTCTAAAGGCTTAGAATGGTCTAGGAATGTGTATTAGGACTTATAAGAACCATTAGAATGATCCTAAACAATACTTGAGTCCTCAAGGGACGTAGAGGGTGTAGCATGAGTCCTTGGAGGTTTTAACAAGTGTATAATGGTTAAGAGAGTATTCTAAAGGCTTAGAATGGTCTAGGAATGTGTATTAGGACTTATAAGAACCATTAGAATGATCCTAAACATTGCTTGGTACACCAAGGGACGTAGAGGGTGTAGCACGAGTCCTTGAATGTTCTAACAAGTGTAGAATGGTTAAGAGAGTATTCTAAAGGCTTAGAATGGTCTAGGAATGTGTATTAGGACTTATAAGAACCATTAGAATGATCCTAAACATTGCTTGGTACACCAAGGGACGTAGAGGGTGTAGCACGAGTCCTTGGATGTTCTAACAAGTGTAGAATGGTTAAGAGAGTATTCTAAAGGCTTAGAATGGTCTAGGAATGTGTATTAGGACTTATAAGAACCATTACAATGATCCTAAACAATACTTGAGTCCTCAAGGGACGTAGAGGGTGTAGCATTAGTCCTTGGATGTTTTAACAAGTGTATAATGGTTAAGAGAGTATTCTAAATGCTTAGAATGGTCTAGGAATGTGTATTAGGACTTATAAGAACCATTAGAATGAACCTAAACATTGCTCGGTACCCCAAGTGACGTAGAGGGTGTAGCACGAGTCCTTGGAGGTTCTAACAAGTGTAGAATGGTTAAGAGAGTATTCTAAAGGCTTAGAATGGTCTAGGAATGTGTATTAGGACTTATAAGAACCATTAGAATGATCCTAAACATTGCTTGGTACACCAAGGGACGTAGAGGGTGTAGCACGAGTCCTTGGATGTTCTAACAGGTGTAGAATTGTTAAGAGAGTATTCTAAAGGCTTAGAATGGTCTAGGAATGTGTATTAGGACTTATAAGAACCATTAGAATGATCCTAAACAATACTTGAGTCCTCAAGGGACGTAGAGGGTGTAGCATGAGTCCTTGGAGGTTTTAACAAGTGTATAATGGTTAAGAGAGTATTCTAAAGGCTTAGAATGGTCTAGGAATGTGTATTAGGACTTATAAGAACCATTAGAATGATCCTAAACATTGCTTGGTACACCAAGGGACGTAGAGGGTGTAGCACGAGTCCTTGGATGTTCTAACAGGTGTAGAATTGTTAAGAGAGTATTCTAAAGGCTTAGAATGGTCTAGGAATGTGTATTAGGACTTATAAGAACCATTAGAATGATCCTAAACAATACTTGAGTCCTCAAGGGACGTAGAGGGTGTAGCATGAGTCCTTGGAGGTTTTAACAAGTGTATAATGGTTAAGAGAGTATTCTAAAGGCTTAGAATGGTCTAGGAATGTGTATTAGGACTTATAAGAACCATTAGAATGATCCTAAACATTGCTTGGTACACCAAGGGACGTAGAGGGTGTAGCACGAGTCCTTGAATGTTCTAACAAGTGTAGAATGGTTAAGAGAGTATTCTAAAGGCTTAGGATGGTCTAGGAATGCGTATTAGGACTTATAAGAACCATTAGAATGATCCTAAACATTGCTCGGTACCCCAAGTGACGTAGAGGGTGTAGCACGAGTCCTTGGAGGTTCTAACAAGTGTAGAATGGTCAAGAGTGTATTCTAAAGGATTAGAATGGTCTAGGAATGTGTATTAGGACTTATAAGAACCATTAGAATGATCCTAAACATTGCTCGGTACCCCAAGTGACGTAGAGGGTGTAGCATGAGTCCTTGGAGGTTCTAACAAGTGTAGAATGGTTAAGAGAGTATTCTAAAGGCTTAGAATGGTCTAGGAAGGTGTATTAGGACTTATAAGAACTATTAGAATGATCCTAAACATTGCTTGGTACACCAAGGGACGTAGAGGGTGTAGCACGAGTCCTAGGATGTTCTAACAAGTGTAGAATGGTTAAGAGAGTATTCTAAAGGCTTAGAATGGTCTAGGAATGTGTATTAGGACTTATAAGAACCATTAGAATGATCCTAAACATTGCTTGGTACACCAAGGGACGTAGAGGGTGTAGCACGAGTCCTTGGATGTTCTAACAAGTGTAGAATGGTTAAGAGAGTATTCTAAAGGCTTAGAATGGTCTAGGAATGTGTATTAGGACTTATAAGAACCATTACAATGATCCTAAACAATACTTGAGTCCTCAAGGGACGTAGAGGGTGTAGCATTAGTCCTTGGATGTTTTAACAAGTGTATAATGGTTAAGAGAGTATTCTAAATGCTTAGAATGGTCTAGGAATGTGTATTAGGACTTATAAGAACCATTAGAATGAACCTAAACATTGCTCGGTACCCCAAGTGACGTAGAGGGTGTAGCACGAGTCCTTGGAGGTTCTAACAAGTGTAGAATGGTTAAGAGAGTATTCTAAAGGCTTAGAATGGTCTAGGAATGTGTATTAGGACTTATAAGAACCATTAGAATGATCCTAAACATTGCTTGGTACACCAAGGGACGTAGAGGGTGTAGCACGAGTCCTTGGATGTTCTAACAGGTGTAGAATTGTTAAGAGAGTATTCTAAAGGCTTAGAATGGTCTAGGAATGTGTATTAGGACTTATAAGAACCATTAGAATGATCCTAAACAATACTTGAGTCCTCAAGGGACGTAGAGGGTGTAGCATGAGTCCTTGGAGGTTTTAACAAGTGTATAATGGTTAAGAGAGTATTCTAAAGGCTTAGAATGGTCTAGGAATGTGTATTAGGACTTATAAGAACCATTAGAATGATCCTAAACATTGCTTGGTACACCAAGGGACGTAGAGGGTGTAGCACGAGTCCTTGGATGTTCTAACAGGTGTAGAATTGTTAAGAGAGTATTCTAAAGGCTTAGAATGGTCTAGGAATGTGTATTAGGACTTATAAGAACCATTAGAATGATCCTAAACAATACTTGAGTCCTCAAGGGACGTAGAGGGTGTAGCATGAGTCCTTGGAGGTTTTAACAAGTGTATAATGGTTAAGAGAGTATTCTAAAGGCTTAGAATGGTCTAGGAATGTGTATTAGGACTTATAAGAACCATTAGAATGATCCTAAACATTGCTTGGTACACCAAGGGACGTAGAGGGTGTAGCACGAGTCCTTGAATGTTCTAACAAGTGTATAATGGTTAAGAGAGTATTCTAAAGGCTTAGAATGGTCTAGGAATGTGTATTAGGACTTATAAGAACCATTAGAATGATCCTAAACATTGCTTGGTACACCAAGGGACGTAGAGGGTTTAGCACGAGTCCTTGGATGTTCTAACAAGTGTAGAATGGTTAAGAGAGTATTCTAAAGGCTTAGAATGGTCTAGGAATGTGTATTAGGACTTATAAGAACCATTAGAATGATCCTAAACATTGCTCGGTAGCCCAAGTGACGTAGAGGGTGTAGCATGAGTCCTTGGAGGTTCTAACAAGTGTAGAATGGTTAAGAGAGTATTCTAAAGGCTTAGAATGGTCTAGGAATGTGTATTAGGACTTATAAGAACCATTAGAATGATCCTAAACATTGCTCGGTACCCCAAGTGACGTAGAGGGTGTAGCACGAGTCCTTGAATGTTCTAACAAGTGTAGAATGGTTAAGAGAGTATTCTAAAGGCTTAGAATGGTCTAGGAATGCGTATTAGGACTTATAAGAACCATTAGAATGATCCTAAACATTGCTTGGTACACCAAGGGACATAGAGGGTGTAGCACGAGTCCTTGGAGGTTCTAACAAGTGTAGAATTGTTAAGAGAGTATTCTAAAGGCTTAGAATGGTCTAGGAATATGTATTTGGATTTATAAGAACCATTAGAATGATCCTAAACATTGCTTGAGTCCCTAAGGGACGTAGAGCGTGTAGCATGAGTCCTTGGAGGTTCTAACAAGTGTAGAATGGTTAAGAGAGTATTCTAAAGGCTTAGAATGTTCTAGGAATATGTATTTGGACTTATAAGAACCATTAGAATGATCCTAAACAATGCTTGAGTCCCCAAGGGACGTAGAGCGTGTAGCATGAGTCCTTGGAGGTTCTAACAAGTGTAGAATGGTTAAGAGAGTATTCTAAAGGCTTAGAATGGTCTAGGAATGTGTATTAGGACTTATAAGAAACATTAGAATGATCCTAAACATTGCTCGGTACCCCAAGTGACGTAGAGGGTGTAGCACGAGTCCTTGAATGTTCTAACAAGTGTAGAATGGTTAAGAGAGTATTCTAAAGGCTTAGAATGGTCTAGGAATGCGTATTAGGACTTATAAGAACCATTAGAATGATCCTAAACATTGCTCGGTACCCCAAGTGACGTAGAGGGTGTAGCACGAGTCCTTGGAGGTTCTAACAAGTGTAGAATGGTTAAGAGAGTATTCTAATGGCTTAGAATGGTCTAGGAATATGTAATTGGATTTATAAGAACCATTAGAATGATCCTAAACAATGCTTGAGTCCCTAAGGGACGTAGAGCGTGTAGCATGAGTCCTTGGAGGTTCTAACAAGTGTAGAATGGTTAAGAGAGTATTCTAATGGCTTAGAATGGTCTAGGAATATGTATTTGGATTTATAAGAACCATTAGAATGATCCTAAACAATGCTTGAGTCCCTAAGGGACGTAGAGCGTGTAGCATGAGTCCTTGGAGGTTCTAACAAGTGTAGAATGGTTAAGAGAGTATTCTAAAGGCTTAGAATGTTCTAGGAATATGTATTTGGACTTATAAGAACCATTAGAATGATCCTAAACAATGCTTGAGTCCCCAAGGGACGTAGAGCGTGTAGCATGAGTCCTTGGAGGTTCTAACAAGTGTAGAATGGTTAAGAGAGTATTCTAAAGGCTTAGAATGTTCTAGGAATATGTATTTGGACTTATAAGAACCATTAGAATGATCCTAAACAATGCTTGAGTCCCCAAGGGACGTAGAGCGTGTAGCATGAGTCCTTGGAGGTTCTAACAAGTGTAGAATGGTTAAGAGAGTATTCTAAAGGCTTAGAATGGTCTAGGAATGTGTATTAGGACTTATAAGAAACATTAGAATGATCCTAAACATTGCTCGGTACCCCAAGTGACGTAGAGGGTGTAGCACGAGTCCTTGAATGTTCTAACAAGTGTAGAATGGTTAAGAGAGTATTCTAAAGGCTTAGAATGGTCTAGGAATGCGTATTAGGACTTATAAGAACCATTAGAATGATCCTAAACATTGCTCGGTACCCCAAGTGACGTAGAGGGTGTAGCACGAGTCCTTGGAGGTTCTAACAAGTGTAGAATGGTTAAGAGAGTATTCTAATGGCTTAGAATGGTCTAGGAATATGTATTTGGATTTATAAGAACCATTAGAATGATCCTAAACAATGCTTGAGTCCCTAAGGGACGTAGAGCGTGTAGCATGAGTCCTTGGAGGTTCTAACAAGTGTAGAATGGTTAAGAGAGTATTCTAAAGGCTTAGAATGTTCTAGGAATATGTATTTGGACTTATAAGAACCATTAGAATGATCCTAAACAATGCTTGAGTCCCCAAGGGACGTAGAGCGTGTAGCATGAGTCCTTGGAGGTTCTAACAAGTGTAGAATGGTTAAGAGAGTATTCTAAAGGCTTAGAATGGTCTAGGAATGTGTATTAGGACTTATAAGAACCATTAGAATGATCCTAAACATTGCTCGGTACACCAAGGGACGTAGAGGGTGTAGCACGAGTCCTTGGATGTTCTAACAAGTGTTGAATGGTTAAGAGAGTATTCTAAAGGCTTAGAATGGTCTAGGAATGTGTATTAGGACTTATAAGAACCATTAGAATGATCCTAAACATTGCTCGGTACCCCAAGTGACGTAGAGGGTGTAGCACGAGTCCTTGAATGTTCTAACAAGTGTAGAATGGTTTAGAGAGTATTCTAAAGGCTTAGAATGGTCTAGGAATGTGTATTAGGACTTATAAGAACCATTAGAATGATCCTAAACATTGCTCGGTACCCCAAGTGACGTAGAGGGTGTAGCACGAGTCCTTGGAGGTTCTAACAAGTGTAGAATGGTTAAGAGAGTATTCTAAAGGCTTAGAATGGTCTAGGAATATGTATTTGGATTTATAAGAACCATTAGAATGATCCTAAACAATGCTTGAGTCCCTAAGGGACGTAGAGCGTGTAGCATGAGTCCTTGGAGGTTCTAACAAGTGTAGAATGGTTAAGAGAGTATTCTAAAGGCTTAGAATGTTCTAGGAATATGTATTTGGACTTATAAGAACCATTAGAATGATCCTAAACAATGCTTGAGTCCCCAAGGGACGTAGAGCGTGTAGCATGAGTCCTTGGAGGTTCTAACAAGTGTAGAATGGTTAAGAGAGTATTCTAAAGGCTTAGAATGGTCTAGGAATGTGTATTAGGACTTATAAGAACCATTAGAATGATCCTAAACATTGCTCGGTACACCAAGGGACGTAGAGGGTGTAGCACGAGTCCTTGGATGTTCTAACAAGTGTTGAATGGTTAAGAGAGTATTCTAAAGGCTTAGAATGGTCTAGGAATGTGTATTAGGACTTATAAGAACCATTAGAATGATCCTAAACATTGCTCGGTACCCCAAGTGACGTAGAGGGTGTAGCACGAGTCCTTGAATGTTCTAACAAGTGTAGAATGGTTAAGAGAGTATTCTAAAGGCTTAGAATGGTCTAGGAATGTGTATTAGGACTTATAAGAACCATTAGAATGATCCTAAACATTGCTCGGTACCCCAAGTGACGTAGAGGGTGTAGCACGAGTCCTTGGAGGTTCTAACAAGTGTAGAATGGTTAAGAGAGTATTCTAATGGCTTAGAATGGTCTAGGAATATGTAATTGGATTTATAAGAACCATTAGAATGATCCTAAACAATGCTTGAGTCCCTAAGGGACGTAGAGCGTGTAGCATGAGTCCTTGGAGGTTCTAACAAGTGTAGAATGGTTAAGAGAGTATTCTAATGGCTTAGAATGGTCTAGGAATATGTATTTGGATTTATAAGAACCATTAGAATGATCCTAAACAATGCTTGAGTCCCTAAGGGACGTAGAGCGTGTAGCATGAGTCCTTGGAGGTTCTAACAAGTGTAGAATGGTTAAGAGAGTATTCTAAAGGCTTAGAATGTTCTAGGAATATGTATTTGGACTTATAAGAACCATTAGAATGATCCTAAACAATGCTTGAGTCCCCAAGGGACGTAGAGCGTGTAGCATGAGTCCTTGGAGGTTCTAACAAGTGTAGAATGGTTAAGAGAGTATTCTAAAGGCTTAGAATGTTCTAGGAATATGTATTTGGACTTATAAGAACCATTAGAATGATCCTAAACAATGCTTGAGTCCCCAAGGGACGTAGAGCGTGTAGCATGAGTCCTTGGAGGTTCTAACAAGTGTAGAATGGTTAAGAGAGTATTCTAAAGGCTTAGAATGGTCTAGGAATGTGTATTAGGACTTATAAGAAACATTAGAATGATCCTAAACATTGCTCGGTACCCCAAGTGACGTAGAGGGTGTAGCACGAGTCCTTGAATGTTCTAACAAGTGTAGAATGGTTAAGAGAGTATTCTAAAGGCTTAGAATGGTCTAGGAATGCGTATTAGGACTTATAAGAACCATTAGAATGATCCTAAACATTGCTCGGTACCCCAAGTGACGTAGAGGGTGTAGCACGAGTCCTTGGAGGTTCTAACAAGTGTAGAATGGTTAAGAGAGTATTCTAATGGCTTAGAATGGTCTAGGAATATGTATTTGGATTTATAAGAACCATTAGAATGATCCTAAACAATGCTTGAGTCCCTAAGGGACGTAGAGCGTGTAGCATGAGTCCTTGGAGGTTCTAACAAGTGTAGAATGGTTAAGAGAGTATTCTAAAGGCTTAGAATGTTCTAGGAATATGTATTTGGACTTATAAGAACCATTAGAATGATCCTAAACAATGCTTGAGTCCCCAAGGGACGTAGAGCGTGTAGCATGAGTCCTTGGAGGTTCTAACAAGTGTAGAATGGTTAAGAGAGTATTCTAAAGGCTTAGAATGGTCTAGGAATGTGTATTAGGACTTATAAGAACCATTAGAATGATCCTAAACATTGCTCGGTACACCAAGGGACGTAGAGGGTGTAGCACGAGTCCTTGGATGTTCTAACAAGTGTTGAATGGTTAAGAGAGTATTCTAAAGGCTTAGAATGGTCTAGGAATGTGTATTAGGACTTATAAGAACCATTAGAATGATCCTAAACATTGCTCGGTACCCCAAGTGACGTAGAGGGTGTAGCACGAGTCCTTGAATGTTCTAACAAGTGTAGAATGGTTTAGAGAGTATTCTAAAGGCTTAGAATGGTCTAGGAATGTGTATTAGGACTTATAAGAACCATTAGAATGATCCTAAACATTGCTCGGTACCCCAAGTGACGTAGAGGGTGTAGCACGAGTCCTTGGAGGTTCTAACAAGTGTAGAATGGTTAAGAGAGTATTCTAAAGGCTTAGAATGGTCTAGGAATATGTATTTGGATTTATAAGAACCATTAGAATGATCCTAAACAATGCTTGAGTCCCTAAGGGACGTAGAGCGTGTAGCATGAGTCCTTGGAGGTTCTAACAAGTGTAGAATGGTTAAGAGAGTATTCTAAAGGCTTAGAATGTTCTAGGAATATGTATTTGGACTTATAAGAACCATTAGAATGATCCTAAACAATGCTTGAGTCCCCAAGGGACGTAGAGCGTGTAGCATGAGTCCTTGGAGGTTCTAACAAGTGTAGAATGGTTAAGAGAGTATTCTAAAGGCTTAGAATGGTCTAGGAATGTGTATTAGGACTTATAAAAACCATTAGAATGATCCTAAACATTGCTCGGTACCCCAAGTGACGTAGAGGGTGTAGCACGAGTCCTTGAATGTTCTAACAAGTGTAGAATGGTTAAGAGAGTATTCTAAAGGCTTAGAATGGTCTAGGAATGCGTATTAGGACTTATAAGAACCATTAGAATGATCCTAAACATTGCTCGGTACCCCAAGTGACGTAGAGGGTGTAGCACGAGTCCTTGGAGGTTCTAACAAGTGTAGAATGGTCAAGAGTGTATTCTAAAGGATTAGAATGGTCTAGGAAAATGAATTTGGACTTATAAGAACCATTAGAATGATCCAAAACATTGCTCGGTACCCCAAGTGACGTAGAGGGTGTAGCACGAGTCCTCGGATGTTCTAACAAGTGTAGAATGGTTAAGAGAGTATTCTAAAGGCTTAGAATGGTCTAGGAATGTGTATTAGGACTTATAAGAACCATTAGAATGATCCTAAACAATACTTGAGTCCTCAAGGGACGTAGAGGGTGTAGCATGAGTCCTTGGAGGTTTAACAAGTGTATAATGGTTAAGAGAGTATTCTAAAGGCTTAGAATCTAGGAATGTGTATTAGGACTTATAAGAACCATTAGAATGATCCGAAACATTGCTTGGTACACCAAGGGACGTAGAGGGTGTAGCACGAGTCCTTGGATGTTCTAACAAGTGTTGAATGGTTAAGAGAGTATTCTAAAGGCTTAGAATGGTCTAGGAATGTGTATTAGGACTTATAAGAACCATTAGAATGATCCTAAACATTGCTCGGTACCCCAAGTGATGTAGAGGGTGTAGCACGAGTCCTTGGAGGTTCTAACAAGTGTAGAATGGTTAAGAGAGTATTCTAAAGGCTTAGAATGGTCTAGGACTATGTATTTGGATTTATAAGAACCATTAGAATGATCCTAAACAATGCTTGAGTCCCCAAGGGACGTAGAGCGTGTAGCGTGAGTCCTTGGAGGTTCTAACAAGTGTAGAATGGTTAAGAGTGTATTCTAAAGGCTTAGAATGGTCTAGTAATATGTATTTGGACTTATAAGAACCATTAGAATGATCCTAAACAATGCTTGAGTCCCCAAGGGACGTAGAGCGTGTAACATGAGTCCTTGGAGGTTCTAACAAGTGTAGAATGGTTAAGAGAGTATTCTAAAGGCTTAGAATGGTCTAGGAATGTGTATTAGGACTTATAAGAACCATTAGAATGATCCTAAACATTGCTCGGTACCCCAAGTGACGTAGAGGGTGTAGCATGAGTCTTTGGAGGTTCTAACAAGTGTAGAATGGTTAAGAGAGTATTCTAAAGGCTTAGAATGGTCTAGGAAGGTGTATTAGGACTTATAAGAACTATTAGAATGATCCTAAACATTGCTTGGTACACCAAGGGACGTAGAGGGTGTAGCATTAGTCCTTGGATGTTTTTACAAGTGTAGAATGGTTAAGAGAGTATTTTAAAGGCTTAGAATGGTCTAGTAAGGTGTATTAGGACTTATAAGAACCATTAGAATGATCCTAAACATTGCTTGGTACACCAAGGGACGTAGAGGGTGTAGCACGAGTCCTCGGATATTCTAACAAGTGTAGAATGGTTAAGAGAGTATTCTAAAGGCTTAGAATGGTCTAGGAATGTGTATTAGGACTTATAAGAACCATTACAATGATCCTAAACATTGCTTGGTACACCAAGGGACGTAGAGGGTGTAGCATGAGTCCTTGGAGGTTCTAACAAGTGTAGAATGGTTAAGAGAGTATTCTAAAGGCTTAGAATGGTCTAGGAAGGTGTATTAGGACTTATAAGAACCATTAGAATGATCCTAAACATTGCTTGGTACACCAAGGGACGTAGAGGGTGTAGCACGAGTCCTTGGAGGTTCTAACAAGTGTAGAATGGTTAAGAGAGTATTCTAAAGGCTTAGAATGGTCTAGGAAGGTGTATTAGGACTTATAAGAACCATTAGAATGATCCTAAACATTGCTTGGTACACCAAGGGACGTAGAGGGTGTAGCACGAGTCCTTGGATGTTCTAACAAGTGTAGAATTGTTAAGAGAGTATTCTAAAGGCTTAGAATGGTCTAGGAATGTGTATTAGGACTTATAAGAACCATTAGAATGATCCTAAACAATACTTGAGTCCTCAAGGGACGTAGAGGGTGTAGCATGAGTCCTTGGAGGTTTTTACAAGTGTATAATGGTTAAGAGAGTATTCTAAAGGCTTAGAACGGTCTAGGAATGTGTATTAGGACTTTTAAGAACCATTAGAATGATCCTAAACATTGCTTGGTACACCAAGGGACGTAGAGGGTGTAGCACGAGTCCTAGGATGTTCTAACAAGTGTAGAATGGTTAAGAGAGTATTCTAAAGGCTTAGAATGGTCTAGGAATGTGTATTAGGACTTATAAGAACCATTAGAATGATCCTAAACATTGCTCGGTAGCCCAAGTGACGTAGAGGGTGTAGCATGAGTCCTTGGAGGTTCTAACAAGTGTAGAATGGTTAAGAGAGTATTTTAAAGGCTTAGAATGGTCTAGTAAGGTGTATTAGGACTTATAAGAACCATTAGAATGATCCTAAACATTGCTTGGTACACCAAGGGACGTAGAGGGTGTAGCACGAGTCCTCGGATATTCTAACAAGTGTAGAATGGTTAAGAGAGTATTCTAAAGGCTTAGAATGGTCTAGGAATGTGTATTAGGACTTATAAGAACCATTACAATGATCCTAAACATTGCTTGGTACACCAAGGGACGTAGAGGGTGTAGCACGAGTCCGTGGATGTTCTAACAAGTGTAGAATGGTTAAGAGAGTATTCTAAAGGCTTAGAATGGTCTAGGAATGTGTATTAGGACTTATAAGAACCATTACAATGATCCTAAACAATACTTGAGTCCTCAAGGGACGTAGAGGGTGTAGCATTAGTCCTTGGATGTTTTAACAAGTGTATAATGGTTAAGAGAGTATTCTAAATGCTTAGAATGGTCTAGGAATGTGTATTAGGACTTATAAGAACCATTAGAATGATCCTAAACATTGCTCAGTACCCCAAGTGACGTAGAGGGTGTAGCACGAGTCCTTGGAGGTTCTAACAAGTGTAGAATGGTTAAGAGAGTATTCTAAAGGCTATGAATGGTCTAGGAATATGTATTTGGACTTATAAGAACCATTAGAATGATCCTAAACAATGCTTGAGTCCCCAAGGGACGTAGAGCGTGTAGCATGAGTCCTTGGAGGTTCTAACAAGTGTAGAATGGTTAAGAGAGTATTCTAAAGGCTATGAATGGTCTAGGAATATGTATTTGGACTTATAAGAACCATTAGAATGATCCTAAACAATGCTTGAGTCCCCAAGGGACGTAGAGGGTGTAGCATGAGTCCTTGGAGGTTCTAACAAGTGTAGAATGGTTAAGAGAGTATTCTAAAGGCTTAGAATGGTCTAGGAAGGTGTATTAGGACTTATAAGAACCATTAGAATGATCCTAAACATTGCTTGGTACACCAAGGGACGTAGAGGGTGTAGCACGAGTCCTTGGATGTTCTAACAAGTGTAGAATTGTTAAGAGAGTATTCTAAAGGCTTAGAATGGTCTAGGAATGTGTATTAGGACTTATAAGAACCATTAGAATGATCCTAAACAATACTTGAGTCCTCAAGGGACGTAGAGGGTGTAGCATGAGTCCTTGGAGGTTTTTACAAGTGTATAATGGTTAAGAGAGTATTCTAAAGGCTTAGAACGGTCTAGGAATGTGTATTAGGACTTTTAAGAACCATTAGAATGATCCTAAACATTGCTTGGTACACCAAGGGACGTAGAGGGTTTAGCACGAGTCCTTGGATGTTCTAACAAGTGTAGAATGGTTAAGAGAGTATTCTAAAGGCTTAGAATGGTCTAGGAATGTGTATTAGGACTTATAAGAACCATTAGAATGATCCTAAACATTGCTCAGTACCCCAAGTGACGTAGAGGGTGTAGCACGAGTCCTTGGAGGTTCTAACAAGTGTAGAATGGTTAAGAGAGTATTCTAAAGGCTATGAATGGTCTAGGAATATGTATTTGGACTTATAAGAACCATTAGAATGATCCTAAACAATGCTTGAGTCCCCAAGGGACGTAGAGCGTGTAGCATGAGTCCTTGGAGGTTCTAACAAGTGTAGAATGGTTAAGAGAGTATTCTAAAGGCTATGAATGGTCTAGGAATATGTATTTGGACTTATAAGAACCATTAGAATGATCCTAAACAATGCTTGAGTCCCCAAGGGACGTAGAGGGTGTAGCATGAGTCCTTGGAGGTTCTAACAAGTGTAGAATGGTTAAGAGAGTATTCTAAAGGCTTAGAATGGTCTAGGAAGGTGTATTAGGACTTATAAGAACCATTAGAATGATCCTAAACATTGCTTGGTACACCAAGGGACGTAGAGGGTGTAGCACGAGTCCTTGGATGTTCTAACAAGTGTAGAATTGTTAAGAGAGTATTCTAAAGGCTTAGAATGGTCTAGGAATGTGTATTAGGACTTATAAGAACCATTAGAATGATCCTAAACAATACTTGAGTCCTCAAGGGACGTAGAGGGTGTAGCATGAGTCCTTGGAGGTTTCTACAAGTGTATAATGGTTAAGAGAGTATTCTAAAGGCTTAGAACGGTCTAGGAATGTGTATTAGGACTTTTAAGAACCATTAGAATGATCCTAAACATTGCTTGGTACACCAAGGGACGTAGAGGGTGTAGCACGAGTCCTAGGATGTTCTAACAAGTGTAGAATGGTTAAGAGAGTATTCTAAAGGCTTAGAATGGTCTAGGAATGTGTATTAGGACTTATAAGAACCATTAGAATGATCCTAAACATTGCTTGGTACACCAAGGGACGTAGAGGGTGTAGCACGAGTCCTTGGATGTTGTAACAAGTGTAGAATGGTTAAGAGAGTATTCTAAAGGCTTAGAATGGTCTAGGAATGTGTATTAGGACTTATAAGAACCATTAGAATGATCCTAAACATTGCTCGGTACCCCAAGTGACGTAGAGGGTGTAGCATGAGTCCTTGGAGGTTCTAACAAGTGTAGAATGGTTAAGAGAGTATTCTAAAGGCTTAGAATGGTCTAGGAAGGTGTATTAGGACTTATAAGAAGTATTAGAATGATCCTAAACATTGCTTGGTACACCAAGGGATGTAGAGGGTGTAGCACGAGTCCTTGGATGTTCTAACAAGTGTAGAATGGTTAAGAGAGTATTCTAAAGGCTTAGAATGGTCTAGGAATGTGTATTAGGACTTATAAGAACCATTAGAATGATCCGAAACATTGCTCGGTACCCCAAGTGACGTAGAGGGTGTAGCACGAGTCCTTGGAGGTTCTAACAAGTGTAGAATGGTTAAGAGAGTATTCTAAAGGCTTAGAATGGTCTAGGAATGTGTATTAGGACTTATAAGAACCATTAGAATGATCCTAAACAATACTTGAGTCCTCAAGGGACGTAGAGGGTGTAGCATGAGTCCTTGGAGGTTTTAACAAGTGTATAATGGTTAAGAGAGTATTCTAATGGCTTAGAATGGTCTAGGAATGTGTATTAGGACTTATAAGAACCATTAGAATGATCCTAAACATTGCTCGGTACCCCAAGTGACGTAGAGGGTGTAGCACGAGTCCTTGGAGGTTCTAACAAGTGTAGAATGGTTAAGAGAGTATTCTAAAGGCTATGAATGGTCTAGGAATATGTATTTGGACTTATAAGAACCATTAGAATGATCCTAAACAATGCTTGAGTCCCCAAGGGACGTAGAGGGTGTAGCATGAGTCCTTGGAGGTTCTAACAAGTGTAGAATGGTTAAGAGAGTATTCTAAAGGCTTAGAATGGTCTAGGAAGGTGTATTAGGACTTATAAGAACCATTAGAATGATCCTAAACAATACTTGAGTCCTCAAGGGACGTAGAGGGTGTAGCATGAGTCCTTGGAGGTTTTAACAAGTGTATAATGGTTAAGAGAGTATTCTAAAGGCTTAGAATGGTCTAGGAATGTGTATTAGGACTTATAAGAACCATTAGAATGATCCTAAACATTGCTCGGTACACCAAGGGACGTAGAGGGTGTAGCACGAGTCCTTGGATGTTCTAACAAGTGTAGAATGGTTAAGAGAGTATTCTAAAGGCTTAGAATGGTCTAGGAATGTGTATTAGGACTTATAAGAACCATTAGAATGATCCTAAACATTGCTTGGTACACCAAGGGACGTAGAGGGTGTAGCACGAGTCCTTGGATGTTCTAACAAGTGTAGAATGGTTAAGAGAGTATTCTAAAGGCTTAGAATGGTCTAGGAATGTGTATTAGGACTTATAATTAGAATGATCCTAAACAATACTTGAGCCCTCAAGGGACGTAGAGGGTGTAGCATGAGTCCTTGGAGGTTTTAACAAGTGTATAATGGTTAAGAGAGTATTCTAAAGGCTTAGAATGATCTAGGAATGTGTATTAGGACTTATAAGAACCATTAGAATGATCCTAAACATTGCTCGGTACCCCAAGTGACGTAGAGGGTGTAGCACGAGTCCTTGGAGGTTCTAACAAGTGTAGAATGGTTAAGAGAGTATTCTAAAGGCTATGAATGGTCTAGGAATATGTATTTGGACTTATAAGAACCATTAGAATGATCCTAAACAATGCTTGAGTCCCCAAGGGACGTAGAGCGTGTAGCATGAGTCCTTGGAGTTTCTAACAAGTGTAGAATGGTTAAGAGAGTATTCTAAAGGCTTAGAATGGTCTAGGAATGTGTATTAGGACTTATAAGAACCATTAGAATGATCCTAAACATTGCTCGGTACCCCAAGTGACGTAGAGGGTGTAGCATGAGTCCTTGGAGGTTCTAACAAGTGTAGAATGTTAAGAGAGTATTCTAAAGGCTTTTAGAATGGTCTAGGAAGGTGTATTAGGACTTATAAGAACTATTAGAATGATCCTAAACATTGCTTGGTACACCAAGGGACGTAGAGGGTGTAGCACGAGTCCTAGGATGTTCTAACAAGTGTAGAATGGTTAAGAGAGTATTCTAAAGGCTTAGAATGGTCTAGGAATGTGTATTAGGACTTATAAGAACCATTAGAATGATCCTAAACATTGCTTGGTACACCAAGGGACGTAGAGGGTGTAGCACGAGTCCTTGGATGTTCTAACAAGTGTAGAATGGTTAAGAGAGTATTCTAAAGGCTTAGAATGGTCTAGGAATGTGTATTAGGACTTATAAGAACCATTACAATGATCCTAAACAATACTTGAGTCCTCAAGGGACGTAGAGGGTGTAGCATTAGTCCTTGGATGTTTTAACAAGTGTATAATGGTTAAGAGAGTATTCTAAATGCTTAGAATGGTCTAGGAATGTGTATTAGGACTTATAAGAACCATTAGAATGAACCTAAACATTGCTCGGTACCCCAAGTGACGTAGAGGGTGTAGCACGAGTCCTTGGAGGTTCTAACAAGTGTAGAATGGTTAAGAGAGTATTCTAAAGGCTATGAATGGTCTAGGAATATGTATTTGGACTTATAAGAACCAGTAGAATGATCCTAAACAATGCTTGAGTCCCCAAGGGACGTAGAGCGTGTAGCATGAGTCCTTGGAGGTTCTAACAAGTGTAGAATGGTTAAGAGAGTATTCTAAAGGCTTTGAATGGTCTAGGAATATGTATTTGGACTTATAAGAACCATTAGAATGATCCTAAACAATGCTTGAGTCCCCAAAGGACGTAGAGGGTGTAGCATGAGTCCTTGGAGGTTCTAACAAGTGTAGAATGGTTAAGAGAGTATTCTAAAGGCTTAGAATGGTCTAGGAAGGTGTATTAGGACTTATAAGAACCATTAGAATGATCCTAAACATTGCTTGGTACACCAAGGGACGTAGAGGGTGTAGCACGAGTCCTTGGATGTTCTAACAGGTGTAGAATTGTTAAGAGAGTATTCTAAAGGCTTAGAATGGTCTAGGAATGTGTATTAGGACTTATAAGAACCATTAGAATGATCCTAAACATTGCTCGGTACACCAAGGGACGTAGAGGGTGTAGCACGAGTCCTTGGATGTTCTAACAAGTATAGAATGGTTAAGAGAGTATTCTAAAGGCTTAGAATGGTCTAGAAATGTGTATTAGGACTTATAAGAACCATTAGAATGATCCTAAACATTGCTTGGTACCCCAAAGGACGTGGAGGGTGTAGCACGAGTCCTTGGAGGTTCTAACAAGTGTAGAATGGGTAAGATAGTATTCAAAAGGCTTAGAATGGTCTAGGAATATGTATTTGGACTTATATGAACCATTCGAATGATCCTAAACAATGCTTGAGTCCCCAAGGGACGTAGAGGGTGTAGCATGTGTCCTTGGAGGTTCTAACAAGTGTAGGATGGTTAAGAGAGTATTCTAAAGGCTTAGAATGGTCTAGGAAGGTGTATTAGGACTTATAAAAACCATTAGAATGATCCTAAACATTGCTTGGTACACCAAGGGACGTAGAGGGTGTAGCACGAGTCCTTGGATGTTCTAACAAGTGTAGAATGGTTAAGAGAGTATTCTAAAGGCTTAGAATGGTCTAGGAATATGTATTAGGACTTATAAGAACCAATAGAATGATCCTAAACAATACTTGAGTCCTCAAGGGACGTAGAGGGTGTAGCATGAGTCCTTGGAGGTTTTAACAAGTGTATAATGGTTAAGAGAGTATTCTAAAGGCTTAGAATGGTCTAGGAATGTGTATTAGGACTTATAAGAACCATTAGAATGATCCTAAACATTGCTTGGTACACCAAGGGACGTAGAGGGTGTAGCACGAGTCCTTGGATGTTCTAACAAATGTAGAATGGTTAAGAGAGTATTCTAAAGGCTTAGAATGGTCTAGGAATGTGTATTAGGACTTATAAGAACCATTAGAATGATCCTAAACAATACTTGAGTCCTCAAGGGACGTAGAGGGTGTAGCATGAGTCCTTGGAGGTTTTAACAAGTGTATAATGGTTAAGAGAGTATTCTAAAGGCTTAGAATGGTCTAGGAATGTGTATTAGGACTTATAAGAACCATTAGAATGATCCTAAACATTGCTTGGTACACCAAGGGACGTAGAGGGTGTAGCACGAGTCCTTGGATGTTCTAACAAATGTAGAATGGTTAAGAGAGTATTCTAAAGGCTTAGAATGGTCTAGGAAGGTGTATTAGGACTTATAAAAACCATTAGAATGATCCTAAACATTGCTTGGTACACCAAGGGAGGTAGAGGGTGTAGCACGAGTCCTTGGATGTTCTAACAAGTGTAGAATGGTTAAGAGAGTATTCTAAAGGCTTAGAATCGTCTAGGAATGTGTATCAGGACTTATAAGAACCATTAGAATGATCCTAAACATTGCTCGGTACCCCAAGTGACGTAGAGGGTGTAGCACGAGTCCTTGGAGGTTCTAACAAGTGTAGAATGGTTAAGAGAGTATTCTAAAGGCTTAGAATGGTCTAGGAATGTGTATTAGGACTTATAAGAACCATTAGAATGATCCTAAACATTGCTCGGTACCCCAAGGGACGTAGAGGGTGTAGCACGAGTCCTTGGAGGTTCTGACAAGTGTAGAATGATTAAGAGAGTATTCTAAAGGCTTAGAATGGTCCAGGAATGTGTATTAGGACTTATAAGAACCATTAGAATGATCCTAAACAATACTTGAGTCCTCAAGGGACATAGAGGGTGTAGCACGAGTCCTTGGAGGTTCTAACAAGTGTATAATGGTTAAGAGAGTATTCTAAAGGCTTAGAATGGTCTAGGAAGGTGTGTTAGGACTTATAAAAACCATTAGAATGATCCTAAACATTGCTCGGTACCCCAAGGGACGTAGAGGGTGTAGCACGAGTCCTTGGAGGTTCTAACAAGTGTAGAATGATTAAGAGAGTATTCTAAAGGCTTAGAATGGTCCAGGAATGTGTATTAGGACTTATAAGAACCATTAGAATGATCCTAAACAATACTTGAGTCCTCAAGGGACGTAGAGGGTGTAGCACGAGTCCTTGGAGGTTCTAACAAGTGTATAATGGTTAAGAGAGTATTCTAAAGGCTTAGAATGGTCTAGGAAGGTGTGTTAGGACTTATAAAAACCATTAGAATGATCCTAAACATTGCTCGGTACCCCAAGGGATCTACACTTGTTAGAACCTCCAAGGACTCACGCTACACGCTCTACGTCCCTTGGGGACTCAAGCATTGTTTAGGATCATTCTAATGGTTCTTATAAATCCAAATACATGTTCCTAGACCATTCTAAGCCTTTAGAATACTCTCTTAACCATTCTACACTTGTTAGAACCTCCAAGGACTCGTGCTACACCCTCTACGTCACTTGGGGTACCGAGCAATGTTTAGGATCATTCTAATGGTTCTTATAAGTCCTAATACACATTCCTAGACCATTCTAAGCCTTTAGAATACTCTCTTAACCATTCTACACTTGTTAGAACCTCCAAGGACTCATGCTACACGCTCTACGTCCCTTAGGGACTCAAGCATTGTTTAGGATCATTCTAATGGTTCATATAAGTCCAAATACATATTCCTAGACCATTCAAAGCCTTTAGAATACTCTCTTCACCATTCTACACTTGTTAGAACCTCCAAGGACTCGTGCTACACCCTCTACGTCACTTGGGGTACCGAGCAATGTTTAGGATCATTCTAATGGTTCTTATAAGTCCTAATACACATTCCTAGACCATTCTAAGCCTTTAGAATACTCTCTTAACCATTCTACACTTGTTAGAACCTCCAAGGACTCGTGCTACACCCTCTACGTCCTTTGGGGTACATGGAAATGTTTAGGATCATTCTAATGGTTCTTATAAGTCCTAATACACATTCCTAGACCATTCTAAGCCTTTAGAATACTCTCTTAACCATTCTACACTTGTTAGAACCTCCAAGGACTCATGTTACACGCTCTACGTCCCTTGGGGACTCAAGCATTCTTTAGGATCATTCTAATGGTTCTTATAAGTCCAAATACATATTACTAGACCATTCTAAGCCTTTAGAATACTCTCTTAACCATTCTACACTTTTTAGAACCTCCAAGGACTCACGCTACACGCTCTACGTCCCTTGGGGACTCAAGCATTGTTTAGGATCATTCTAATGGTTCTTATAAATCCAAATACATATTCCTAGACCATTCTAAGCCTTTAGAATACTCTCTTAACCATTCAACACTTGTTAGAACATCCAAGGACTCGTGCTACACCCTCTACGTCCCTTGGTGTACCAAGCAATGTTTAGGATCATTCTAATGGTTCTTATAAGTCCTAATACACCTTTCTAGACCATTCTAAGCCTTTAGTATACTCTCTTAACCATTATACACTTGTTAAAACCTCCAAGGACTCGTGCTACACCCTCTATGTCCCTTGAGGACTCAAGTATTGTTTTGGGTCATTCTAATGGTTCTTATAAGTCCTAATAAACATTCCTAGACCATTCTAAGCCTTTAGAATACTATCTTAACCATTCTACACTTGTTAGAACATCCAAGGACTCGTGCTACACCCTCTACATCCCTTGGTGTACCAAGCAATGTTTAGGATCATTCTAATGGTTCTTATAAGTCCTAATACACCTTCCTAGACCATTCTAAGCCTTTAGAATACTCTCTTAACCATTCTACACTTGTTAGAACCTCCAAGGACTCATGCTACACCCTCTACGTCCCTTGGGGACTCAAGAAATGTTTAGGATCATTCTAATGGTTCATATAAGTCCAAATACATATTCCTTGACCATTCTAAGCCTTTAGAATACTCTCTTAACCATTCTACACTTGTTATAACCTCCAAGGACTCGTGCTACACCCTCTACGTCCTTTGGGGTACCAACCAATGTTTAGGATCATACTAATGGTTCTTATAAGTGCTAATACACATTCCTAGACCATTATAGGCCTTTAGAATACTCTCTTAACCATTCTACACTTGTTAGAACCTCCAAGGACTCATGCGACACGCTCTACTTCCCTTGGGGACTCAAGCATTATTTAGGATCATTCTAATGGTTCTTATAAGTCCAAATACATATTCCTAGACCATTCTAAGCCTTTAGAATACACTCTTAACCATGCTACACTTGTTAGAACCTCCAAGGACTTGTGCTACACCCTCTACGTCACTTGGGGTACCGAGCAATGTTTAGGATCATTCTAATGGTTCTTATAAGTCCTAATACACATTCCTAGACCATTCTAAGCCTTTAGAATACTCTCTTAACCATTCTACACTTGTTAGAACCTCCAAGGACTCATGCTACACGCTCTACGTTCCTTGGGGACTCAAGCATTGTTTAGGATCATTCTAATGGTTCTTATAAGTCCAAATACATATTACTAGACCATTCTAAGCCTTTAGAATACTCTCTTAACTATTCTACACTTGTTAGAACCTCCAAGGACTCATGCTACACGCTCTCCGTCCCTTGGGGACTCAAGCATTGTTTAGGATCATTCTAATGGTTCTTATAAGTCCAAATACATATTCCTAGAACATTCTAAGCCTTTAGAATACTCTCTTAACCATTCTACACTTGTTAGAACCTCCAAGGACTCATGCTACACGCTCTACTTCCCTTGGGGACTCAAGCATTGTTTTGGATCATTCTAATGGTTCTTATAAGTCCAAATTCATTTTCCTAGACCATTCTAATCCTTTAGAATACACTCTTGACCATTCTACACTTGTTAGAACCTCCAAGGACTCGTGCTACACCCTCTACGTCACTTGGGGTACCGAGCAATGTTTAGGATCATTCTAATGGTTCTTATAAGTCCTAATACACATTCCTAGACCATTCTAAGCCTTTAGAATACTCTCTTAACCATTCTACACTTGTTAGAACCTCCAAGGACTCATGCTACACGCTCTACGTCCCTTACGGACTCAAGCATTGTTTAGGATCATTCTAATGGTTCTTATAAATCCAAATACATATTACTAGACCATTCTAAGCCTTTAGAATACTCTCTTAACCATTCTACACTTGTTAGAACCTCCAAGGACTCGTGCTACACCCTCTACGTCACTTGGGGTACCGAGCAATGTTTAGGATCATTCTAATGGTTCTTATAAGTCCTAATACGCATTCCTAGACCATTCTAAGCCTTTAGAATACTCTCTTAACCATTCTACACTTGTTAGAACATTCAAGGACTCGTGCTACACCCTCTACGTCACTTGGGGTACCGAGCAATGTTTAGGATCATTCTAATGGTTCTTATAAGTCCTAATACACATTCCTAGACCATTCTAAGCCTTTAGAATACTCTCTTAACCATTCTACACTTGTTAGAACCTCCAAGGACTCATGCTACACGCTCTACGTCCCTTGGGGACTCAAGCATTGTTTAGGATCATTCTAATGGTTCTTATAAGTCCAAATACATATTCCAAGAACATTCTAAGCCTTTAGAATACTCTCTTAACCATTCTACACTTGTTAGAACCTCCAAGGACTCATGCTACACGCTCAACTTCCCTTGGGGACTCAAGCATTGTTTTGGATCATTCTAATGGTTCTTATAAGTCCAAATTCATTTTCCTTGACCATTCTAATCCTTTAGAATACACTCTTGACCATTCTACACTTGTTAGAACCTCCAAGGACTCGTGCTACACCATCTACGTCACTTGGGGTACCGAGCAATGTTTAGGATCATTCTAATGGTTCTTATAAGTCCTAATACACATTCCTAGACCATTCTAAGCCTTTAGAATACTCTCTTAACCATTCTACACTTGTTAGAACCTCCAAGGACTCATGCTACACGCTCTACGTCCCTTAGGGACTCAGGCATTGTTTAGGATCATTCTAATGGTTCTTATAAATCCAAATACATATTTCTAGACCATTCTAAGCCTTTAGAATACTCTCTTAACCATTCTACACTTGTTAGAACCTCCAAGGACTCGTGCTACACCCTCTACGTCACTTGGGGTACCGAGCAATGTTTAGGATCATTCTAATGGTTCTTATAAGTCCTAATACACATTCCTAGACCATTCTAAGCCTTTAGAATACTCTCTTAACCATTCTACACTTGTTAGAACCTCTAAGGAATCATGCTACACGCTCTACTTCCCTTGGGGACTCAAGCATTGTTTTGGATCATTCTAATGGTTCTTATAAGTCCAAATTCATTTTCCTAGACCATTCTAATCCTTTAGAATACACTCTTGACCATTCTACACTTGTTAGAACCTCCAAGGACTCGTGCTACACCCTCTACGTCACTTGGGGTACCGAGCAATGTTTAGGATCATTCTAATGGTTTTTATAAGTCCTAATAAACATTCCTAGACCATTCTAAGCGTTTAGAATACTCTCTTAACCATTCTACACTTGTTAGAACCTCCAAGGACTCATGCTACACGCTCTACGTCCCTTAGGGACTCAAGCATTGTTTAGGATCATTCTAATGGTTCATATAAGTCCAAATACATATTCCCAGACCATTCTAAGCCTTTAGAATACTCTCTTCACCATTCTACACTTGTTAGAACCTCCAAGGACTCGTGCTACACCCTCTACGTCACTTGGGGTACGGAGCAATGTTTAGGATCATTCTAATGGTTCTTATAAGTCCTAATACACATTCCTAGACCATTCTAAGCCTTTAGAATACTCTCTTAACCATTCTACACTTGTTAGAACCTCCAAGGACTCATGCTACACGCTCTACGTCCCTTAGGGACTCAAGCATTGTTTAGGATCATTCTAATGGTTCTTATAAATCCAAATACATATTCCTAGACCATTCTAAGCCTTTAGAATACTCTCTTAACCATTCTACACTTGTTAGAACCTCCAAGGACTCGTGCTACACCCTCTACGTCACTTGGGGTACCGAGCAATGTTTAGGATCATTCTAATGGTTCTTATAAGTCCTAATACACATTCCTAGACCATTCTAAGCCTTTAGAATACTCTCTTAACCATTCTACACTTGTTAGAACATTCAAGGACTCGTGCTACACCCTCTACGTCCCTTGGTGTACCAAGCAATGTTTAGGATCATTCTAATGGTTCTTATAAGTCCTAATACACATTCCTAGATTCTAAGCCTTTAGAATACTCTCTTAACCATTATACACTTGTTAAAACCTCCAAGGACTCATGCTACACCCTCTACGTCCCTTGAGGACTCAAGTATTGTTTAGGATCATTCTAATGGTTCTTATAAGTCCTAATACACATTCCTAGACCATTCTAAGCCTTTAGAATACTCTCTTAACCATTCTACACTTGTTAGAACATCCAAGGACTCGTGCTACACCCTCTACGTCACTTGGGGTACCGAGCAATGTTTAGGATCATTCTAATGGTTCTTATAAGTCCTAATACACATTCCTAGACCATTGTAAGCCTTTAGAATACTCTCTTAACCAATCTACACTTGTTAGAACATCCAAGGACTCGTGCTACACCCTCTACGTCCCTTGGTGTACCATGCAATGTTTAGGATCATTCTAATGGTTCTTATAAGTCCTAATACACATTCCTAGACCATTCTAAGCCTTTAGAATACTCTCTTAACCATTCTACACTTGTTAGAACCTCCAAGGACTCATGCTACACGCTCTACGTCCCTTGGGGACTCAAGCAATGTTTAGGATCATTCTAATGGTTCTTATAAGTCCTAATACACCTTCCTAGACCATTCTAAGCCTTTAGAATACTCTCTTAACCATTCTACACTTGTTAGAACCTCCAAGGACTCATGCTACACCCTCTACGTCCCTTGGGGACTCAAGCACTGTTTAGGATCATTCTAATGGTTCATATAAGTCCAAATACATATTCCTAGACCATTCTAAGAATTTAGAATACTCTCTTAACCATTCTACACTTGTTAGAACCTCCAAGGACTCGTGCTACACCCTCTACGTCCTTTGGGGTATATGGAAATGTTTAGGATCATTCTAAAGGTTCTTATAAGTCCTAATACACATTCCTAGACCATTCTAAGCCTTTAGAATACTCTCTTAACCATTCTACACTTGTTTGAACATCCAAGGGCTCGTGCTACACCCTCTACGTCCTCTAGGGTACCAAGAAATGTTTAGGATCATTCTAATGGTTCTTATAAGTCCTAATACACATTCCTAGACCATTCTAAGCCTTTAGAATACTCTCTTAACCATTCTACACTTGTTAGAACCTCCAAGGACTCATGTTACACGCTCTACGTCCCTTGGGGACTCAAGCATTCTTTAGGATCATTCTAATGGTTCTTATAAGTCCAAATACATATTACTAGACCATTCTAAGCCTTTAGAATACTCTCTTAACCATTCTACACTTTTCAGAACCTCCAAGGACTCACGCTACACGCTCTACGTCCCTTGGGGACTCAAACATTGTTTAGGATCATTCTAATGGTTCTTATAAATCCAAATACATATTCCTAGACCATTCTAAGCCTTTAGAATTCTCTCTTAACCATTCTACACTTGTTAGAACCTCCAAGGACTCGTGCTACACCCTCTACGTCACTTGGAGTACCAAGCAATGTTTTGGATCATTCTAATGGTTCTTATAAGTCCTAATACACATTCCTAGATCATTCTAAGCCTTTAGAATACTCTCTTAACCATTCAACACTTGTTAGAACATCCAAGGACTCGTGCTACACGCTCTAAGTCCCTTGGTGTACCAAGCAATGTTTCGGATCATTCTAATGGTTCTTATAAGTCCTAATACACATTCCTAGATTCTAAGCCTTTAGAATACTCTCTTAACCATTATACACTTGTTAAACCTCCAAGGACTCATGCTACACCCTCTACGTCCCTTGAGGACTCAAGTATTGTTTAGGATCATTCTAATGGTTCTTATAAGTCCTAATACACATTCCTAGACCATTCTAAGCCTTTAGAATACTCTCTTAACCATTCTACACTTGTTAGAACATCCAAGGACTCGTGCTACACCCTCTACGTCACTTGGGGTACCGAGCAATGTTTAGGATCATTCTAATGGTTCTTATAAGTCCTAATACACATTCCTAGACCATTTTAAGCCTTTAGAATACTCTCTTAACCATTCTACACTTGTTAGAACCTCCAAGGACTCGTGCTACACCCTCTACGTCCTTTGGGGTACATGGAAATGTTTAGGATCATTCTAATGGTTCTTATAAGTCCTAATACACATTCCTAGACCATTCTAAGCCTTTAGAATACTCTCTTAACCATTCTACACTTGTTTGAACATCCAAGGGCTCGTGCTACACCCTCTACGTCCTCTGGGGTACCAAGAAATGTTTAGGATCATTCTAATGGTTCTTATAAGTCCTAATACACATTCCTAGACCATTCTAAGCCTTTAGAATACTCTCTTAACCATTCTACACTTGTTAGAACCTCCAAGGACTCATGTTACACGCTCTACGTCCCTTGGGGACTCAAGCATTCTTTAGGATCATTCTAATGGTTCTTATAAGTCCAAATACATATTACTAGACCATTCTAAGCCTTTAGAATACTCTCTTAACCATTCTACACTTTTCAGAACCTCCAAGGACTCACGCTACACGCTCTACGTCCCTTGGGGACTCAAGCATTGTTTAGGATCATTCTAATGGTTCTTATAAATCCAAATACATATTCCTAGACCATTCTAAGCCTTTAGAATACTCTCTTAACCATTCTACACTTGTTAGAACCTCCAAGGACTCGTGCTACACCCTCTACGTCACTTGGGGTACCAAGCAATGTTTTGGATCATTCTAATGGTTCTTATAAGTCCTAATACACATTCCTAGATCATTCTAAGCCTTTAGAATACTCTCTTAACCATTCAACACTTGTTAGAACATCCAAGGACTCGTGCTACACGCTCTACGTCCCTTGGTGTACCAAGCAATGTTTCGGATCATTCTAATGGTTCTTATAAGTCCTAATACACATTCCTAGATTCTAAGCCTTTAGAATACTCTCTTAACCATTATACACTTGTTAAACCTCCAAGGACTCATGCTACACCCTCTACGTCCCTTGAGGACTCAAGTATTGTTTAGGATCATTCTAATGGTTCTTATAAGTCCTAATACACATTCCTAGACCATTCTAAGCCTTTAGAATACTCTCTTAACCATTCTACACTTGTTAGAACATCCAAGGACTCGTGCTACACCCTCTACGTCACTTGGGGTACCGAGCAATGTTTAGGATCATTCTAATGGTTCTTATAAGTCCTAATACACATTCCTAGACCATTTTAAGCCTTTAGAATACTCTCTTAACCAATCTACACTTGTTAGAACATCCAAGGACTCGTGCTACACCCTCTACGTCCCTTGGTGTACCATGCAATGTTTAGGATCATTCTAATGGTTCTTATAAGTCCTAATACACATTCCTAGACCATTCTAAGCCTTTAGAATACTCTCTTAACCATTCTACACTTGTTAGAACCTCCAAGGACTCATGCTACACGCTCTACGTCCCTTGGGGACTCAAGCAATGTTTAGGATCATTCTAATGGTTCTTATAAGTCCTAATACACCTTCCTAGACCATTCTAAGCCTTTAGAATACTCTCTTAACCATTCTACACTTGTTAGAACCTCCAAGGACTCATGCTACACCCTCTACGTCCCTTGGGGACTCAAGCACTGTTTAGGATCATTCTAATGGTTCATATAAGTCCAAATACATATTCCTAGACCATTCTAAGCCTTTAGAATACTCTCTTAACCATTCTACACTTGTTAGAACCTCCAAGGACTCGTGCTACACCCTCTACGTCCTTTGGGGTACATGGAAATGTTTAGGATCATTCTAATGGTTCTTATAAGTCCTAATACACATTCCTAGACCATTCTAAGCCTTTAGAATACTCTCTTAACCATTATACACTTGTTAAACTGCCAAGGACTCATGCTACACCCTCTACGTCCCTTGAGGACTCAAGTATTGTTTAGGATCATTCTAATGGTTCTTATAAGTCCTAATACACATTCCTAGACCATTCTAAGCCTTTAGAATACTCTCTTAACCATTCTACACTTGTTAGAACATCCAAGGACTCGTGCTACACCCTCTACGTCCCTTGAGGACTCAAGTATTGTTTAGGATCATTCTAATGGTTCTTATAAGTCCTAATACACATTCCTAGACCATTCTAAGCCTTTAGAATACTCTCTTAACCATTCTACACTTGTTAGAACCTCCAAGGACTCGTGCTACACCCTCTACGTCCTTTGGGGTACATGGAAATGTTTAGGATCATTCTAATGGTTCTTATAAGTCCTAATACACATTCCTAGACCATTCTAAGCCTTTAGAATACTCTCTTAACCATTCTACACTTGTTTGAACATCCAAGGGCTCGTGCTACACCCTCTACGTCCTCTGGGGTACCAAGAAATGTTTAGGATCATTCTAATGGTTCTTATAAGTCCTAATACACATTCCTAGACCATTCTAAGCCTTTAGAATACTCTCTTAACCATTCTACACTTGTTAGAACATCCAAGGACTCGTGCTACACCCTCTACGTCCCTTGAGGACTCAAGTATTGTTTAGGATCATTCTAATGGTTCTTATAAGTCCTAATACACATTCCTAGACCATTCTAAGCCTTTAGAATACTCTCTTAACCATTCTACACTTGTTAGAACCTCCAAGGACTCGTGCTACACCCTCTACGTCACTTGGGGTACCAAGCAATGTTTTGGATCATTCTAATGGTTCTTATAAGTCCTAATACACATTCCTAGATCATTCTAAGCCTTTAGAATACTCTCTTAACCATTCAACACTTGTTAGAACATCCAAGGACTCGTGCTACACGCTCTACGTCCCTTGGTGTACCAAGCAATGTTTCGGATCATTCTAATGGTTCTTATAAGTCCTGATACACCTTCCTAGACCATTCTAAGCCTTTAGAATACTCTCTTAACCATTCTACACTTGTTAGAACCTCCAAGGACTCGTGCTACACCCTCTACGTCACTTGGGGTACCAAGCAATGTTTTGGATCATTCTAATGGTTCTTATAAGTCCTAATACACATTCCTAGATCATTCTAAGCCTTTAGAATACTCTCTTAACCATTCAACACTTGTTAGAACATCCAAGGACTCGTGCTACACGCTCTACGTCCCTTGGTGTACCAAGCAATGTTTCGGATCATTCTAATGGTTCTTATAAGTCCTAATACACATTCCTAGATTCTAAGCCTTTAGAATACTCTCTTAACCATTATACACTTGTTAAACCTCCAAGGACTCATGCTACACCCTCTACGTCCCTTGAGGACTCAAGTATTGTTTAGGATCATTCTAATGGTTCTTATAAGTCCTAATACACATTCCTAGACCATTCTAAGCCTTTAGAATACTCTCTTAACCATTCTACACTTGTTAGAACATCCAAGGACTCGTGCTACACCCTCTACGTCCCTTGGTGTACCAAGCAATGTTTAGGATCATTCTAATGGTTCTTATAAGTCCTAATACACCTTTCTAGACCATTCTAACCCTTTAGAATACTCTCTTAACCATTATACACTTGTTAAAACCACCAAGGACTCGTGCTACACGCTCTACGTCCCTTGGGGACTCAAGCATTGTTTAGGATCATTCTAATGGTTCATATAAGTCCAAATACATATTCCTAGACCATTCAAAGCCTTTAGAATACTCTCTTCACCATTCTACACTTGTTAGAACCTCCAAGGACTCGTGCTACACCCTCTACGTCACTTGGGGTACTGAGCAATGTTTAGGATCATTCTAATGGTTCTTATAAGTCCTAATACACATTCCTA
This sequence comes from Crotalaria pallida, assembly GCA_037953625.1. Lineage (NCBI taxonomy): Eukaryota > Viridiplantae > Streptophyta > Magnoliopsida > Fabales > Fabaceae > Crotalaria > Crotalaria pallida. The sequence goes on from JAYWIO010000018.1 coordinate 84,366, forward strand.
GACCATTCTAAGCCTTTAGAATACTCTCTTAACCATTCTACACTTGTTAGAACCTCCAAGGACTCATGCTACACGCTCTACGTCCCTTAGGGACTCAAACATTGTTTAGGATCATTCTAATGGTTCTTATAAATCCAAATACATATTCCTAGACCATTCTAAGCCTTTAGAATACTCTCTTAACCATTCTACACTTGTTAGAACCTCCAAGGACTCGTGCTACACCCTGTACGTCACTTGGGGTACCGAGCAATGTTTAGGATCATTCTAATGGTTCTTATAAGTCCTAATACACATTCCTAGACCATTCTAAGCCTTTAGAATACTCTCTTAACCATTCTACACTTGTTAGAACATTCAAGGACTCGTGCTACACCCTCTACGTCACTTGGGGTACCGAGCAATGTTTAGGATCATTCTAATGGTTCTTATAAGTCCTAATACACATTCCTAGACCATTCTAAGCCTTTAAAATACTCTGTTAACCATTCAACACTTGTTAGAACATCCAAGGACTCGTGCTACACCCTCTACGTCCCTTGGTGTACCAAGCAATGTTTCGGATCATTCTAATGGTTCTTATAAGTCCTAATACACATTCCTAGATTCTAAGCCTTTAGAATACTCTCTTAACCATTATACACTTGTTAAACCTCCAAGGACTCATCCTACACCCTCTACGTCCCTTGAGGACTCAAGTATTGTTTAGGATCATTCAAATGGTTCTTATAAATCCTAATACACATTCCTAGACCATTCTAAGCCTTTAGAAAACTCTCTTAACCATTCTACACTTGTTAGAACATCCAAGGACTCGTGCTACACCCTCTACGTCCCTTGGTGTACCAAGCAATGTTTAGGATCATTCTAATGGTTCTTATAAGTCCTAATACACCTTCCTAGACCATTCTAAGCCTTTAGAATACTCTCTTAACCATTCTACACTTGTTAGAACCTCCAAGGAATCATGCTACACGCTCTACGTCCCTCGGGGACTCAAGCATTGTTTAGGATCATTCTAATGGTTCTTATAAGTCCTAATACACCTTCCTAGACCATTCTAAGCCTTTAGAATACTCTCTTAACCATTCTACACTTGTTAGAACCTCCAAGGACTCATGCTACACCCTCTACGTCCCTTGGGGACTCAAGAAATGTTTAGGATCATTCTAATGGTTCATATAAGTCCAAATACATATTCCTTGACCATTCTAAGCCTTTAGAATACTCTCTTAACCATTCTACACTTGTTAGAACATCCAAGGACTCGTGCTACACCCTCTACGTCCCTTGGTGTACCAAGCAATGTTTAGGATCATTCTAATGGTTCTTATAAGTCCTAATACACATTCCTAGATTCTAAGCCTTTAGAATACTCTCTTAACCATTATACACTTGTTAAACCTCCAAGGACTCATGCTACACCCTCTACGTCCCTTGAGGACTCAAGTATTGTTTAGGATCATTCTAATGGTTCTTATAAGTCCTAATACACATTCCTAGACCATTCTAAGCCTTTAGAATACTCTCTTAACCATTCTACACTTGTTAGAACCTCCAAGGACTCGTGCTACACCCTCTACGTCCTTTGGGGTACATGGAAATGTTTAGGATCATTCTAATGGTTCTTATAAGTCCTAATACACATTCCTAGACCATTCTAAGCCTTTAGAATACTCTCTTAACCATTCTACACTTGTTTGAACATCCAAGGGCTCGTGCTACACCCTCTACGTCCTCTGGGGTACCAAGAAATGTTTAGGATCATTCTAATGGTTCTTATAAGTCCTAATACACCTTCCTAGACCATTCTAAGCCTTTAGAATACTCTCTTAACCATTCTACACTTGTTAGAACCTCCAAGGAATCATGCTACACGCTCTACGTCCCTCGGGGACTCAAGCATTGTTTAGGATCATTCTAATGGTTCTTAAAAGTCCTAATACACCTTCCTAGACCATTCTAAGCCTTTAGAATACTCTCTTAACCATTCTACACTTGTTAGAACCTCCAAGGACTCATGCTACACCCTCTACGTCCCTTGGGGACTCAAGAAATGTTTAGGATCATTCTAATGGTTCATATAAGTCCAAATACATATTCCTTGACCATTCTAAGCCTTTAGAATACTCTCTTAACCATTCTACACTTGTTATAACCTCCAAGGACTCGTGCTACACCCTCTACGTCCTTTGGGGTACCAACCAATGTTTAGGATCATTCTAATGGTTCTTATAAGTGCTAATACACATTCCTAGACCATTATAGGCCTTTAGAATACTCTCTTAACCATTCTACACTTGTTAGAACCTCCAAGGACTCATGCGACACGCTCTACTTTCCTTGGGGACTCAAGAATTATTTAGGATCATTCTAATGGTTCTTATAAGTCCAAATACATAATCCTAGACCATTCTAAGCCTTTAGAATACACTCTTAACCATGCTACACTTGTTAGAACCTCCAAGGACTTGTGCTACACCCTCTACGTCACTTGGGGTACCGAGCAATGTTTAGGATCATTCTAATGGTTCTTATAAGTCCTAATACACATTCCTAGACCATTCTAAGCCTTTAGAATACTCTCTTAACCATTCTACACTTGTTAGAACCTCCAAGGACTCATGCTACACGCTCTACGTTCCTTGGGGACTCAAGCATTGTTTAGGATCATTCTAATGGTTCTTATAAGTCCAAATACATATTACTAGACCATTCTAAGCCTTTAGAATACTCTCTTAACCATTCTACACTTGTTAGAACCTCCAAGGACTCATGCGACACGCTCTACTTCCCTTGGGGACTCAAGCATTATTTAGGATCATTCTAATGGTTCTTATAAGTCCAAATACATATTACTAGACCATTCTAAGCCTTTAGAATACTCTCTTAACCATTCTACACTTGTTAGAACCTCCAAGGACTCATGCTACACGCTCTACGTTCCTTGGGGACTCAAGCATTGTTTAGGATCATTCTAATGGTTCTTATAAGTCCAAATACATATTACTAGACCATTCTAAGCCTTTAGAATACTCTCTTAACCATTCTACACTTGTTAGAACCTCCAAGGACTCATGCGACACGCTCTACTTCCCTTGGGGACTCAAGCATTATTTAGGATCATTCTAATGGTTCTTATAAGTCCAAATACATATTACAAGACCATTCTAAGCCTTTAGAATACTCTCTTAACCGTTCTACACTTGTTAGAACCTCCAAGGACTCATGCTACATGCTCTACGTTCCTTGGGGACTCAAGCATTGTTTAGGATCATTCTAATGGTTCTTATAAGTCCAAATACATATTCCTAGAACATTCTAAGCCTTTAGAATACTCTCTTAACTATTCTACACTTGTTAGAACCTCCAAGGACTCGTGCTACACCCTCTACGTTACTTGGGGACTCAAGCATTGTTTAGGATCATTCTAATGGTTCATATAAGTCCAAATACATATTCCTAGACCATTCAAAGCCTTTAGAATACTCTCTTCACCATTCTACACTTGTTAGAACCTCCAAGGACTCGTGCTACACCCTCTACGTCACTTGGGGTACCGAGCAATGTTTAGGATCATTCTAATGGTTCTTATAAGTCCTAATACACATTCCTAGACCATTCTAAGCCTTTAGAATACTCTGTTAACCATTCAACACTTGTTAGAACATCCAAGGACTCGTGCTACACCCTCTACGTCCCTTGGTGTACCAAGCAATGTTTCGGATCATTCTAATGGTTCTTATAAGTCCTAATACACATTCCTAGATTCTAAGCCTTTAGAATACTCTCTTAACCATTATACACTTGTTAAACCTCCAAGGACTCATGCTACACCCTCTACGTCCCTTGAGGACTCAAGTATTGTTTAGGATCATTCTAATGGTTCTTATAAGTCCTAATACACATTCCTAGACCATTCTAAGCCTTTAGAATACTCTCTTAACCATTCTACACTTGTTAGAACATCCAAGGACTCGTGCTACACCCTCTACGTCCCTTGGTGTACCAAGCAATGTTTAGGATCATTCTAATGGTTCTTATAAGTCCTGATACACCTTCCTAGACCATTCTAAGCCTTTAGAATACTCTCTTAACCATTCTACACTTGTTAGAACCTCCAAGGACTCATGCTACACCCTCTACGTCCCTTGGGGACTCAAGAAATGTTTAGGATCATTCTAATGGTTCATATAAGTCCAAATACATATTCCTTGACCATTCTAAGCCTTTAGAATACTCTCTTAACCATTCTACACTTGTTATAACCTCCCAGGACTCGTGCTACACCCTCTACGTCCTTTGGGGTACCAACCAATGTTTAGGATCATTCTAATGGTTCTTATAAGTGCTAATACACATTCCTAGACCATTATAGGCCTTTAGAATACTCTCTTAACCATTCTACACTTGTTAGAACCTCCAAGGACTCATGCGACACGCTCTACTTCCCTTGGGGACTCAAGAATTATTTAGGATCATTCTAATGGTTCTTATAAGTCCAAATACATATTACTAGACCATTCTAAGCCTTTAGAATACTCTCTTAACCATTCTACACTTGTTAGAACCTCCAAGGACTCATGCTACACGCTCTACGTCCCTTGGGGACTCAAGCATTGTTTAGGATCATTCTAATGGTTCTTATAAGTCCAAATACACATTCCTAGAACATTCTAAGCCTTTAGAATACTCTCTTAACTATTCTACACTTGTTAGAACCTCCAAGGACTCATGCTACACGCTCTACGTCCCTTGGGGACTCAAGCATTGTTTAGGATCATTCTAATGGTTCTTATAAATCCAAATACATATTCCTAGACCATTCTAAGCCTTTAGAATACTCTCTTAACCATTCTACACTTGTTAGAACCTCCAAGGACTCATGCTACACGCTCTACGTCCCTTGGGGACTCAAGCATTGTTTAGGATCATTCTAATGGTTCTTATAAGTCCAAATACACATTCCTAGAACATTCTAAGCCTTTAGAATACTCTCTTAACTATTCTACACTTGTTAGAACCTCCAAGGACTCATGCTACACGCTCTACGTCCCTTGGGGACTCAAGCATTGTTTAGGATCATTCTAATGGTTCTTATAAATCCAAATACATATTCCTAGACCATTCTAAGCCTTTAGAATACTCTCTTAACCATTCTACACTTGTTAGAACCTCCAAGGACTCATGCTACACGCTCTACGTCCCTTGGGGACTCAAGCATTGTTTAGGATCATTCTAATGGTTCTTATAAGTCCTAATACACATTCCTAGACCATTCTAAGCCTTTAGAATACTCTGTTAACCATTCAACACTTGTTAGAACATCCAAGGACTCGTGCTACACCCTCTACGTCCCTTGGTGTACCAAGCAATGTTTCGGATCATTCTAATGGTTCTTATAAGTCCTAATACACATTCCTAGATTCTAAGCCTTTAGAATACTCTCTTAACCATTATACAGTTGTTAAACCTCCAAGGACTCATGCTACACCCTCTACGTCCCTTGAGGACTCAAGTATTGTTTAGGATCATTCTAATGGTTCTTATAAGTCCTAATACACATTCCTAGACCATTCTAAGCCTTTAGAATACTCTCTTAACCATTCTACACTTGTTAGAACATCCAAGGACTCGTGCTACACCCTCTACGTCCCTTGGTGTACCAAGCAATGTTTAGGATCATTCTAATGGTTCTTATAAGTCCTGATACACCTTCCTAGACCATTCTAAGCCTTTAGAATACTCTCTTAACCATTCTACACTTGTTAGAACCTCCAAGGACTCATGCTACACCCTCTACGTCCCTTGGGGACTCAAGAAATGTTTAGGATCATTCTAATGGTTCATATAAGTCCAAATACATATTCCTTGACCATTCTAAGCCTTTAGAATACTCTCTTAACCATTCTACACTTGTTATAACCTCCCAGGACTCGTGCTACACCCTCTACGTCCTTTGGGGTACCAACCAATGTTTAGGATCATTCTAATGGTTCTTATAAGTGCTAATACACATTCCTAGACCATTATAGGCCTTTAGAATACTCTCTTAACCATTCTACACTTGTTAGAACCTCCAAGGACTCATGCGACACGCTCTACTTCCCTTGGGGACTCAAGAATTATTTAGGATCATTCTAATGGTTCTTATAAGTCCAAATACATATTACTAGACCATTCTAAGCCTTTAGAATACTCTCTTAACTATTCTACACTTGTTAGAACCTCCAAGGACTCATGCTACACGCTCTACGTCCCTTGGGGACTCAAGCATTGTTTAGGATCATTCTAATGGTTCTTATAAGTCCAAATACATATTCCTAGAACATTCTAAGCCTTTAGAATACTCTCTTAACTATTCTACACTTGTTAGAACCTCCAAGGACTCATGCTACACGCTTTACGTCCCTTCGGGACTCAAGCATTGTTTAGGATCATTCTAATGGTTCTTATAAATCCAAATACATATTCCTAGACCATTCTAAGCCTTTAGAATACTCTCTTAACCATTCTACACTTGTTAGAACCTCCAAGGACTCATGCTACACGCTCTACGTCCCTTGGGGACTCAAGCATTGTTTAGGATCATTCTAATGGTTCTTATAAGTCCTAATACACATTCCTAGATTCTAAGCCTTTAGAATACTCTCTTAACCATTATACACTTGTTAAACCTCCAAGGACTCATGCTACACCCTCTACGTCCCTTGAGGACTCAAGTATTGTTTAGGATCATTCTAATGGTTCTTATAAGTCCTAATACACATTCCTAGACCATTCTAAGCCTTTAGAATACTCTCTTAACCATTCTACACTTGTTAGAACCTCCAAGGACTCGTGCTACACCCTCTACGTCCTTTGGGGTACATGGAAATGTTTAGGATCATTCTAATGGTTCTTATAAGTCCTAATACACATTCCTAGACCATTCTAAGCCTTTAGAATACTCTCTTAACCATTCTACACTTGTTTGAACATCCAAGGGCTCGTGCTACACCCTCTACGTCCTCTGGGGTACCAAGAAATGTTTAGGATCATTCTAATGGTTCTTATAAGTCCTAATACACCTTCCTAGACCATTCTAAGCCTTTAGAATACTCTCTTAACCATTCTACACTTGTTTGAACCTCCAAGGAATCATGCTACACGCTCTACGTCCCTCGGGGACTCAAGCATTGTTTAGGATCATTCTAATGGTTCTTATAAGTCCTAATACACCTTCCTAGACCATTCTAAGCCTTTAGAATACTCTCTTAACCATTCTACACTTGTTAGAACCTCCAAGGACTCATGCTACACCCTCTACGTCCCTTGGGGACTCAAGAAATGTTTAGGATCATTCTAATGGTTCATATAAGTCCAAATACATATTCCTTGACCATTCTAAGCATTTAGAATACTCTCTTAACCATTCTACACTTGTTATAACCTCCAAGGACTCGTGCTACACCCTCTACGTCCTTTGGGGTACCAACCAATGTTTAGGATCATTCTAATGGTTCTTATAAGTGCTAATACACATTCCTAGACCATTATAGGCCTTTAGAATACTCTCTTAACCATTCTACACTTGTTAGAACCTCCAAGGACTCATGCGACACGCTCTACTTTCCTTGGGGACTCAAGAATTATTTAGGATCATTCTAATGGTTCTTATAAGTCCAAATACATATTCCTAGACCATTCTAAGCCTTTAGAATACACTCTTAACCATGCTACACTTGTTAGAACCTCCAAGGACTTGTGCTACACCCTCTACGTCACTTGGGGTACCGAGCAATGTTTAGGATCATTCTAATGGTTCTTATAAGTCCTAATACACATTCCTAGACCATTCTAAGCCTTTAGAATACTCTCTTAACCATTCTACACTTGTTAGAACCTCCAAGGACTCATGCTACACGCTCTACGTTCCTTGGGGACTCAAGCATTGTTTAGGATCATTCTAATGGTTCTTATAAGTCCAAATACATATTACTAGACCATTCTAAGCCTTTAGAATACTCTCTTAACCATTCTACACTTGTTAGAACCTCCAAGGACTCATGCGACACGCTCTACTTCCCTTGGGGACTCAAGCATTATTTAGGATCATTCTAATGGTTCTTATAAGTCCAAATACATATTACTAGACCATTCTAAGCCTTTAGAATACTCTCTTAACCATTATACACTTGTTAGAACCTCCAAGGACTCATGCTACACGCTCTACGTTCCTTGGGGACTCAAGCATTGTTTAGGATCATTCTAATGGTTCTTATAAGTCCAAATACATATTACTAGACCATTCTAAGCCTTTAGAATACTCTCTTAACCATTCTACACTTGTTAGAACCTCCAAGGACTCATGCGACACGCTCTACTTCCCTTGGGGACTCAAGCATTATTTAGGATCATTCTAATGGTTCTTATAAGTCCAAATACATATTACTAGACCATTCTAAGCCTTTAGAATACTCTCTTAACCGTTCTACACTTGTTAGAACCTCCAAGGACTCATGCTACATGCTCTACGTTCCTTGGGGACTCAAGCATTGTTTAGGATCATTCTAATGGTTCTTATAAGTCCAAATACATATTACTAGACCATTCTAAGCCTTTAGAATACTCTCTTAACCATTCTACACTTGTTAGAACCTCCAAGGACTCATGCGACACGCTCTACTTCCCTTGGGGACTCAAGCATTATTTAGGATCATTCTAATGGTTCTTATAAGTCCAAATACATATTCCTAGAACATTCTAAGCCTTTAGAATACTCTCTTAACTATTCTACACTTGTTAGAACCTCCAAGGACTCGTGCTACACCCTCTACGTCACTTGGGGACTCAAGCATTGTTTAGGATCATTCTAATGGTTCATATAAGTCCAAATACATATTCCTAGACCATTCAAAGCCTTTAGAATACTCTCTTCACCATTCTACACTTGTTAGAACCTCTAAGGACTCGTGCTACACCCTCTACGTCACTTGGGGTACCGAGCAATGTTTAGGATCATTCTAATGGTTCTTATAAGTCCTAATACACATTCCTAGACCATTCTAAGCCTTTAGAATACTCTGTTAACCATTCAACACTTGTTAGAACATCCAAGACTCGTGCTACACCCTCTACGTCCCTTGGTGTACCAAGCAATGTTTCGGATCATTCTAATGGTTCTTATAAGTCCTAATACACATTCCTAGATTCTAAGCCTTTAGAATACTCTCTTAACCATTATACACTTGTTAAACCTCCAAGGACTCATGCTACACCCTCTACGTCCCTTGAGGACTCAAGTATTGTTTAGGATCATTCTAATGGTTCTTATAAGTCCTAATACACATTCCTAGACCATTCTAAGCCTTTAGAATACTCTCTTAACCATTCTACACTTGTTAGAACATCCAAGGACTCGTGCTACACCCTCTACGTCCCTTGGTGTACCAAGCAATGTTTAGGATCATTCTAATGGTTCTTATAAGTCCTGATACACCTTCCTAGACCATTCTAAGCCTTTAGAATACTCTCTTAACCATTCTACACTTGTTAGAACCTCCAAGGACTCATGCTACACCCTCTACGTCCCTTGGGGACTCAAGAAATGTTTAGGATCATTCTAATGGTTCATATAAGTCCAAATACATATTCCTTGACCATTCTAAGCCTTTAGAATACTCTCTTAACCATTCTACACTTGTTATAACCTCCCAGGACTCGTGCTACACCCTCTACGTCCTTTGGGGTACCAACCAATGTTTAGGATCATTCTAATGGTTCTTATAAGTGCTAATACACATTCCTAGACCATTATAGGCCTTTAGAATACTCTCTTAACCATTCTACACTTGTTAGAACCTCCAAGGACTCATGCGACACGCTCTACATCCCTTGGGGACTCAAGAATTATTTAGGATCATTCTAATGGTTCTTATAAGTCCAAATACATATTACTAGACCATTCTAAGCCTTTAGAATACTCTCTTAACCATTCTACACTTGTTAGAACCTCCAAGGACTCATGCTACACGCTCTACGTCCCTTGGGGACTCAAGCATTGTTTAGGATCATTCTAATGGTTCTTATAAGTCCAAATACACATTCCTAGAACATTCTAAGCCTTTAGAATACTCTCTTAACTATTCTACACTTGTTAGAACCTCCAAGGACTCATGCTACACGCTCTACGTCCCTTGGGGACTCAAGCATTGTTTAGGATCATTCTAATGGTTCTTATAAATCCAAATACATATTCCTAGACCATTCTAAGCCTTTAGAATACTCTCTTAACCATTCTACACTTGTTAGAACCTCCAAGGACTCATGCTACACGCTCTACGTCCCTTGGGGACTCAAGCATTGTTTAGGATCATTCTAATGGTTCTTATAAGTCCTAATACACATTCCTAGACCATTCTAAGCCTTTAGAATACTCTGTTAACCATTCAACACTTGTTAGAACATCCAAGGACTCGTGCTACACCCTCTACGTCCCTTGGTGTACCAAGCAATGTTTCGGATCATTCTAATGGTTCTTATAAGTCCTAATACACATTCCTAGATTCTAAGCCTTTAGAATACTCTCTTAACCATTATACAGTTGTTAAACCTCCAAGGACTCATGCTACACCCTCTACGTCCCTTGAGGACTCAAGTATTGTTTAGGATCATTCTAATGGTTCTTATAAGTCCTAATACACATTCCTAGACCATTCTAAGCCTTTAGAATACTCTCTTAACCATTCTACACTTGTTAGAACATCCAAGGACTCGTGCTACACCCTCTACGTCCCTTGGTGTACCAAGCAATGTTTAGGATCATTCTAATGGTTCTTATAAGTCCTGATACACCTTCCTAGACCATTCTAAGCCTTTAGAATACTCTCTTAACCATTCTACACTTGTTAGAACCTCCAAGGACTCATGCTACACCCTCTACGTCCCTTGGGGACTCAAGAAATGTTTAGGATCATTCTAATGGTTCATATAAGTCCAAATACATATTCCTTGACCATTCTAAGCCTTTAGAATACTCTCTTAACCATTCTACACTTGTTATAACCTCCCAGGACTCGTGCTACACCCTCTACGTCCTTTGGGGTACCAACCAATGTTTAGGATCATTCTAATGGTTCTTATAAGTGCTAATACACATTCCTAGACCATTATAGGCCTTTAGAATACTCTCTTAACCATTCTACACTTGTTAGAACCTCCAAGGACTCATGCGACACGCTCTACTTCCCTTGGGGACTCAAGAATTATTTAGGATCATTCTAATGGTTCTTATAAGTCCAAATACATATTACTAGACCATTCTAAGCCTTTAGAATACTCTCTTAACTATTCTACACTTGTTAGAACCTCCAAGGACTCATGCTACACGCTCTACGTCCCTTGGGGACTCAAGCATTCTTTAGGATCATTCTAATGGTTCTTATAAGTCCAAATACATATTCCTAGAACATTCTAAGCCTTTAGAATACTCTCTTAACTATTCTACACTTGTTAGAACCTCCAAGGACTCATGTTACACGCTCTACGTCCCTTGGGGACTCAAGCATTGTTTAGGATCATTCTAATGGTTCTTATAAATCCAAATACATATTCCTAGACCATTCTAAGCCTTTAGAATACTCTCTTAACCATTCTACACTTGTTAGAACCTCCAAGGACTCATGCTACACGCTCTACGTCCCTTGGGGACTCAAGCATTGTTTAGGATCATTCTAATGGTTCTTATAAGTCCAAATACATATTCCTAGAACATTCTAAGCCTTTAGAATACTCTCTTAACCATTCTACACTTGTTAGAACCTCCAAGGACTCATGCGACACGCTCTACTTCCCTTGGGGACTCAAGCATTATTTAGGATCATTCTAATGGTTCTTATAAGTCCAAATACATATTACTAGACCATTCTAAGCCTTTAGAATACTCTCTTAACCATTCTACACTTGTTAGAACCTCCAAGGACTCATGCGACACGCTCTACTTCCCTTGGGGACTCAAGCATTATTTAGGATCATTCTAATGGTTCTTATAAGTCCAAATACATATTCCTAGAACATTCTAAGCCTTTAGAATACTCCCTTAACTATTCTACACTTGTTAGAACCTCCAAGGACTCGTGCTACACCCTCTACGTCACTTGGGGACTCAAGCATTGTTTAGGATCATTCTAATGGTTCATATAAGTCCAAATACATATTCCTAGACCATTCAAAGCCTTTAGAATACTCTCTTCACCATTCTACACTTGTTAGAACCTCCAAGGACTCGTGCTACACCCTCTACGTCACTTGGGGTACCGAGCAATGTTTAGGATCATTCTAATGGTTCTTATAAGTCCTAATACACATTCCTAGACCATTCTAAGCCTTTAGAATACTCTGTTAACCATTCAACACTTGTTAGAACATCCAAGGACTCGTGCTACACCCTCTACGTCCCTTGGTGTACCAAGCAATGTTTCGGATCATTCTAATGGTTCTTATAAGTCCTAATACACATTCCTAGATTCTAAGCCTTTAGAATACTCTCTTAACCATTATACACTTGTTAAACCTCCAAGGACTCATGCTACACCCTCTACGTCCCTTGAGGACTCAAGTATTGTTTAGGATCATTCTAATGGTTCTTATAAGTCCTAATACACATTCCTAGACCATTCTAAGCCTTTAGAATACTCTCTTAACCATTCTACACTTGTTAGAACATCCAATGACTCGTGCTACACCCTCTACGTCCCTTGGTGTACCAAGCAATGTTTAGGATCATTCTAATGGTTCTTATAAGTCCTGATACACCTTCCTAGACCATTCTAAGCCTTTAGAATACTCTCTTAACCATTCTACACTTGTTAGAACCTCCAAGGACTCATGCTACACCCTCTACGTCCCTTGGGGACTCAAGAAATGTTTAGGATCATTCTAATGGTTCATATAAGTCCAAATACATATTCCTTGACCATTCTAAGCCTTTAGAATACTCTCTTAACCATTCTACACTTGTTATAACCTCCCAGGACTCGTGCTACACCCTCTACGTCCTTTGGGGTACCAACCAATGTTTAGGATCATTCTAATGGTTCTTATAAGTGCTAATACACATTCCTAGACCATTATAGGCCTTTAGAATACTCTCTTAACCATTCTACACTTGTTAGAACCTCCAAGGACTCATGCGACACGCTCTACATCCCTTGGGGACTCAAGAATTATTTAGGATCATTCTAATGGTTCTTATAAGTCCAAATACATATTACTAGACCATTCTAAGCCTTTAGAATACTCTCTTAACCATTCTACACTTGTTAGAACCTCCAAGGACTCATGCTACACGCTCTACCTCCCTTGGGGACTCAAGCATTGTTTAGGATCATTCTAATGGTTCTTATAAGTCCAAATACACATTCCTAGAACATTCTAAGCCTTTAGAATACTCTCTTAACTATTCTACACTTGTTAGAACCTCCAAGGACTCGTGCTACACCCTCTACGTTACTTGGGGACTCAAGCATTGTTTAGGATCATTCTAATGGTTCATATAAGTCCAAATACATATTCCTAGACCATTCAAAGCCTTTAGAATACTCTCTTCACCATTCTACACTTGTTAGAACCTCCAAGGACTCGTGCTACACCCTCTACGTCACTTGGGGTACCGAGCAATGTTTAGGATCATTCTAATGGTTCTTATAAGTCCTAATACACATTCCTAGACCATTCTAAGCCTTTAGAATACTCTGTTAACCATTCAACACTTGTTAGAACATCCAAGGACTCGTGCTACACCCTCTACGTCCCTTGGTGTACCAAGCAATGTTTCGGATCATTCTAATGGTTCTTATAAGTCCTAATACACATTCCTAGATTCTAAGCCTTTAGAATACTCTCTTAACCATTATACACTTGTTAAACCTCCAAGGACTCATGCTACACCCTCTACGTCCCTTGAGGACTCAAGTATTGTTTAGGATCATTCTAATGGTTCTTATAAGTCCTAATACACATTCCTAGACCATTCTAAGCCTTTAGAATACTCTCTTAACCATTCTACACTTGTTAGAACATCCAAGGACTCGTGCTACACCCTCTACGTCCCTTGGTGTACCAAGCAATGTTTAGGATCATTCTAATGGTTCTTATAAGTCCTGATACACCTTCCTAGACCATTCTAAGCCTTTAGAATACTCTCTTAACCATTCTACACTTGTTAGAACCTCCAAGGACTCATGCTACACCCTCTACGTCCCTTGGGGACTCAAGAAATGTTTAGGATCATTCTAATGGTTCATATAAGTCCAAATACATATTCCTTGACCATTCTAAGCCTTTAGAATACTCTCTTAACCATTCTACACTTGTTATAACCTCCCAGGACTCGTGCTACACCCTCTACGTCCTTTGGGGTACCAACCAATGTTTAAGATCATTCTAATGGTTCTTATAAGTGCTAATACACATTCCTAGACCATTATAGGCCTTTAGAATACTCTCTTAACCATTCTACACTTGTTAGAACCTCCAAGGACTCATGCGACACGCTCTACTTCCCTTGGGGACTCAAGAATTATTTAGGATCATTCTAATGGTTCTTATAAGTCCAAATACATATTACTAGACCATTCTAAGCCTTTAGAATACTCTCTTAACTATTCTACACTTGTTAGAACCTCCAAGGACTCATGCTACACGCTCTACGTCCCTTGGGGACTCAAGCATTGTTTAGGATCATTCTAATGGTTCTTATAAGTCCAAATACATATTCCTAGAACATTCTAAGCCTTTAGAATACTCTCTTAACTATTCTACACTTGTTAGAACCTCCAAGTACTCATGCTACACGCTCTACGTCCCTTGGGGACTCAAGCATTGTTTAGGATCATTCTAATGGTTCTTATAAATCCAAATACATATTCCTAGACCATTCTAAGCCTTTAGAATACTCTCTTAACCATTCTACACTTGTTAGAACCTCCAAGGACTCATGCTACACGCTCTACGTCCCTTGGGGACTCAAGCATTGTTTAGGATCATTCTAATGGTTCTTATAAGTCCAAATACATATTCCTAGAACATTCTAAGCCTTTAGAATACTATCTTAACCATTCTACACTTGTTAGAACCTCCAAGGACTCATGCTACACGCTCTACGTTCCTTGGGGACTCAAGCATTGTTTAGGATCATTCTAATGGTTCTTATAAGTCCAAATACATATTACTAGACCATTCTAAGCCTTTAGAATACTCTCTTAACCATTCTGCACTTGTTAGAACCTCCAAGGACTCATGCGACACGCTCTACTTCCCTTGGGGACTCAAGCATTATTTAGGATCATTCTAATGGTTCTTATAAGTCCAAATACATATTACTAGACCATTCTAAGCCTTTAGAATACTCTCTTAACTATTCTACACTTGTTAGAACCTCCAAGGACTCATGCTACACGCTCTACGTCCCTTGGGGACTCAAGCATTGTTTAGGATCACTCTAATGGTTCTTATAAGTCCAAATACATATTCCTAGACCATTCTAAGCCTTTAGAATACTCTCTTAACTATTCTACACTTGTTAGAACCTCCAAGGACTCATGCTACACGCTCTACGTCCCTTGGGGACTCAAGCATTGTTTAGGATCATTCTAATGGTTCTTATAAGTCCAAATACATATTCCTAGAACATTCTAAGCCTTTAGAATACTCTCTTAACTATTCTACACTTGTTAGAACCTCCAAGGACTCATGCTACACGCTCTACGTCCCTTGGGGACTCAAGCATTGTTTAGGATCATTCTAATGGTTCTTATAAATCCAAATACATATTCCTAGACCATTCTAAGCCTTTAGAATACTCTCTTAACTATTCTACACTTGTTAGAACCTCCAAGGACTCATGCTACACGCTCTACGTCCCTTGGGGACTCAAGCATTGTTTAGGATCATTCTAATGGTTCTTATAAGTCCAAATACATATTCCTAGAACATTCTAAGCCTTTAGAATACTCTCTTAACCATTCTACACTTGTTAGAACCTCCAAGGACTCATGCTACACGCTCTACGTTCCTTGGGGACTCAAGCATTGTTTAGGATAATTCTAATGGTTCTTATAAGTCCAAATACATATTACTAGACCATTCTAAGCCTTTAGAATACTCTCTTAACCATTCTACACTTGTTAGAACCTCCAAGGACTCATGCGACACGCTCTACTTCCCTTGGGGACTCAAGCATTATTTAGGATCATTCTAATGGTTCTTATAAGTCCAAATACATATTACTAGACCATTCTAAGCCTTTAAAATACTCTCTTAACTATTCTACACTTGTTAGAACCTCCAAGGACTCATGCTACACGCTCTACGTCCCTTGGGGACTCAAGCATTGTTTAGGATCATTCTAATGGTTCTTATAAGTCCAAATACATATTCCTAGAACATTCTAAGCCTTTAGAATACTCTCTTAACTATTCTACACCTGTTAGAACCTCCAAGGACTCATGCTACACGCTCTACGTCCCTTGGGGACTCAAGCATTGTTTAGGATCATTCTAATGGTTCATATAAGTCCAAATACATATTCCTAGACCATTCAAAGCCTTTAGAATACTCTCTTCACCATTCTACACTTGTTAGAACCTCCAAGGACTCGTGCTACACCCTCTACGTCACTTGGGGTACCGAGCAATGTTTAGGATCATTCTAATGGTTCTTATAAGTCCTAATACACATTCCTAGACCATTCTAAGCCTTTAGAATACTCTGTTAACCATTCAACACTTGTTAGAACATCCAAGGACTCGTGCTACACCCTCTACGTCCCTTGGTGTACCAAGCAATGTTTCGGATCATTCTAATGGTTCTTATAAGTCCTAATACACATTCCTAGATTCTAAGCCTTTAGAATACTCTCTTAACCATTATACACTTGTTAAACCTCCAAGGACTCATGCTACACCCTCTACGTCCCTTGAGGACTCAAGTATTGTTTAGGATCATTCTAATGGTTCTTATAAGTCCTAATACACATTCCTAGACCATTCTAAGCCTTTAGAATACTCTCTTAACCATTCTACACTTTTTAGAACATCCAAGGACTCGTGCTACACCCTCTACGTCCCTTGGTGTACCAAGCAATGTTTAGGATCATTCTAATGGTTCTTTTAAGTCCTAATACACCTTCCTAGACCATTCTAAGCCTTTAGAATAATCTCTTAACCATTCTACACTTGTTAGAACATCCAAGGACTCATGCTACACCCTCTACGTCCCTTGGGGACTCAAGAAATGTTTAGGATCATTCTAATGGTTCATATAAGTCCAAATACATATTCCTTGACCATTCTAAGCCTTTAGAATACTCTCTTAACCATTCTACACTTGTTATAACCTCCAAGGACTCGTGCTACACCCTCTACGTCCTTTGGGGTACCAACCAATGTTTAGGATCATTCTAATGGTTCTTATAAGTGCTAATACACATTCCTAGACCATTATAGGCCTTTAGAATACTCTCTTAACCATTCTACACTTGTTAGAACCTCCAAGGACTCATGCGACACGCTCTACTTCCCTTGGGGACTCAAGAATTATTTAGGATCATTCTAATGGTTCTTATAAGTCCAAATACATATTCCTAGAACATTCTAAGCCTTTAGAATACTCTCTTAACCATTCTACACTTGTTAGAACCTCCAAGGACTCATGCTACACCCTCTTCGTCACTTGGGGACTCAAGCATTGTTTAGGATCATTCTAATGGTTCTTATAAGTCCAAATACATATTACTAGACCATTCTAAGCCTTTAGAATACTCTCTTAACCATTCTACACTTGTTAGAACCTCCAAGGACTCATGCGACACGCTCTACTTCCCTTGGGGACTCAAGCATTTTTAGGATCATTCTAATGGTTCTTATAAGTCCAAATACATATTCCGAGAACATTCTAAGCCTTTAGAATACTCTCTTAACCATTCTACACTTGTTAGAACCTCCAAGGACTCATGCGACACGCTCTACTTCCCTTGGGGACTCAAGCATTATTTAGGATCATTCTAATGGTTCTTATAAGTCCAAATACATATTACTAGACCATTCTAAGCCTTTAAAATACTCTCTTAACTATTCTACACTTGTTAGAACCTCCAAGGACTCATGCTACACGCTCTACGTCCCTTGGGGACTCAAGCATTGTTTAGGATCATTCTAATGGTTCTTATAAGTCCAAATACATATTCCTAGAACATTCTAAGCCTTTAGAATACTCTCTTAACTATTCTACACCTGTTAGAACCTCCAAGGACTCATGCTACACGCTCTACGTCCCTTGGGGACTCAAGCATTGTTTAGGATCATTCTAATGGTTCATATAAGTCCAAATACATATTCCTAGACCATTCAAAGCCTTTAGAATACTCTCTTCACCATTCTACACTTGTTAGAACCTCCAAGGACTCGTGCTACACCCTCTACGTCACTTGGGGTACCGAGCAATGTTTAGGATCATTCTAATGGTTCTTATAAGTCCTAATACACATTCCTAGACCATTCTAAGCCTTTAGAATACTCTGTTAACCATTCAACACTTGTTAGAACATCCAAGGACTCGTGCTACACCCTCTACGTCCCTTGGTGTACCAAGCAATGTTTCGGATCATTCTAATGGTTCTTATAAGTCCTAATACACATTCCTAGATTCTAAGCCTTTAGAATACTCTCTTAACCATTCTACACTTGTTAGAACCTCCAAGGACTCGTGCTACACCCTATACGTCCCTTGGGGACTCAAGCATTATTTAGGATCATTCTAATGGTTCTTATAAGTCCAAATACATATTACTAGACCATTCTAAGCCTTTAGAATACTCTCTTAACTATTCTACACTTGTTAGAACCTCCAAGGACTCATGCTACACGCTCTACGTCCCTTGGGGACTCAAGCATTGTTTAGGATCACTCTAATGGTTCTTATAAGTCCAAATACATATTCCTAGACCATTCTAAGCCTTTAGAATACTCTCTTAACTATTCTACACTTGTTAGAACCTCCAAGGACTCATGCTACACGCTCTACGTCCCTTGGGGACTCAAGCATTGTTTAGGATCATTCTAATGGTTCTTATAAGTCCAAATACATATTCCTAGAACATTCTAAGCCTTTAGAATACTCTCTTAACTATTCTACACTTGTTAGAACCTCCAAGGACTCATGCTACACGCTCTACGTCCCTTGGGGACTCAAGCATTGTTTAGGATCATTCTAATGGTTCTTATAAATCCAAATACATATTCCTAGACCATTCTAAGCCTTTAGAATACTCTCTTAACTATTCTACACTTGTTAGAACCTCCAAGGACTCATGCTACACGCTCTACGTCCCTTGGGGACTCAAGCATTGTTTAGGATCATTCTAATGGTTCTTATAAGTCCAAATACATATTCCTAGAACATTCTAAGCCTTTAGAATACTCTCTTAACCATTCTACACTTGTTAGAACCTCCAAGGACTCATGCTACACGCTCTACGTTCCTTGGGGACTCAAGCATTGTTTAGGATAATTCTAATGGTTCTTATAAGTCCAAATACATATTACTAGACCATTCTAAGCCTTTAGAATACTCTCTTAACCATTCTACACTTGTTAGAACCTCCAAGGACTCATGCGACACGCTCTACTTCCCTTGGGGACTCAAGCATTATTTAGGATCATTCTAATGGTTCTTATAAGTCCAAATACATATTACTAGACCATTCTAAGCCTTTAAAATACTCTCTTAACTATTCTACACTTGTTAGAACCTCCAAGGACTCATGCTACACGCTCTACGTCCCTTGGGGACTCAAGCATTGTTTAGGATC
The DNA here is from genome assembly GCA_037953625.1 of Crotalaria pallida. Classification (NCBI taxonomy): domain Eukaryota; kingdom Viridiplantae; phylum Streptophyta; class Magnoliopsida; order Fabales; family Fabaceae; genus Crotalaria; species Crotalaria pallida. The sequence continues at coordinate 104,215 of JAYWIO010000018.1, forward strand.
ATTCTAATGGTTCTTATAAGTCCAAATACATATTCCTAGAACATTCTAAGCCTTTAGAATACTCTCTTAACTATTCTACACCTGTTAGAACCTCCAAGGACTCATGCTACACGCTCTACGTCCCTTGGGGACTCAAGCATTGTTTAGGATCATTCTAATGGTTCATATAAGTCCAAATACATATTCCTAGACCATTCAAAGCCTTTAGAATACTCTCTTCACCATTCTACACTTGTTAGAACCTCCAAGGACTCGTGCTACACCCTCTACGTCACTTGGGGTACCGAGCAATGTTTAGGATCATTCTAATGGTTCTTATAAGTCCTAATACACATTCCTAGACCATTCTAAGCCTTTAGAATACTCTGTTAACCATTCAACACTTGTTAGAACATCCAAGGACTCGTGCTACACCCTCTACGTCCCTTGGTGTACCAAGCAATGTTTCGGATCATTCTAATGGTTCTTATAAGTCCTAATACACATTCCTAGATTCTAAGCCTTTAGAATACTCTCTTAACCATTATACACTTGTTAAACCTCCAAGGACTCATGCTACACCCTCTACGTCCCTTGAGGACTCAAGTATTGTTTAGGATCATTCTAATGGTTCTTATAAGTCCTAATACACATTCCTAGACCATTCTAAGCCTTTAGAATACTCTCTTAACCATTCTACACTTTTTAGAACATCCAAGGACTCGTGCTACACCCTCTACGTCCCTTGGTGTACCAAGCAATGTTTAGGATCATTCTAATGGTTCTTTTAAGTCCTAATACACCTTCCTAGACCATTCTAAGCCTTTAGAATAATCTCTTAACCATTCTACACTTGTTAGAACATCCAAGGACTCATGCTACACCCTCTACGTCCCTTGGGGACTCAAGAAATGTTTAGGATCATTCTAATGGTTCATATAAGTCCAAATACATATTCCTTGACCATTCTAAGCCTTTAGAATACTCTCTTAACCATTCTACACTTGTTATAACCTCCAAGGACTCGTGCTACACCCTCTACGTCCTTTGGGGTACCAACCAATGTTTAGGATCATTCTAATGGTTCTTATAAGTGCTAATACACATTCCTAGACCATTATAGGCCTTTAGAATACTCTCTTAACCATTCTACACTTGTTAGAACCTCCAAGGACTCATGCGACACGCTCTACTTCCCTTGGGGACTCAAGAATTATTTAGGATCATTCTAATGGTTCTTATAAGTCCAAATACATATTCCTAGAACATTCTAAGCCTTTAGAATACTCTCTTAACCATTCTACACTTGTTAGAACCTCCAAGGACTCATGCTACACCCTCTTCGTCACTTGGGGACTCAAGCATTGTTTAGGATCATTCTAATGGTTCTTATAAGTCCAAATACATATTACTAGACCATTCTAAGCCTTTAGAATACTCTCTTAACCATTCTACACTTGTTAGAACCTCCAAGGACTCATGCGACACACTCTACTTCCCTTGGGGACTCAAGCATTTTTAGGATCATTCTAATGGTTCTTATAAGTCCAAATACATATTCCTAGAACATTCTAAGCCTTTAGAATACTCTCTTAACCATTCTACACTTGTTAGAACCTCCAAGGACTCATGCGACACGCTCTACTTCCCTTGGGGACTCAAGCATTATTTAGGATCATTCTAATGGTTCTTATAAGTCCAAATACATATTACTAGACCATTCTAAGCCTTTAAAATACTCTCTTAACTATTCTACACTTGTTAGAACCTCCAAGGACTCATGCTACACGCTCTACGTCCCTTGGGGACTCAAGCATTGTTTAGGATCATTCTAATGGTTCTTATAAGTCCAAATACATATTCCTAGAACATTCTAAGCCTTTAGAATACTCTCTTAACTATTCTACACCTGTTAGAACCTCCAAGGACTCATGCTACACGCTCTACGTCCCTTGGGGACTCAAGCATTGTTTAGGATCATTCTAATGGTTCATATAAGTCCAAATACATATTCCTAGACCATTCAAAGCCTTTAGAATACTCTCTTCACCATTCTACACTTGTTAGAACCTCCAAGGACTCGTGCTACACCCTCTACGTCACTTGGGGTACCGAGCAATGTTTAGGATCATTCTAATGGTTCTTATAAGTCCTAATACACATTCCTAGACCATTCTAAGCCTTTAGAATACTCTGTTAACCATTCAACACTTGTTAGAACATCCAAGGACTCGTGCTACACCCTCTACGTCCCTTGGTGTACCAAGCAATGTTTCGGATCATTCTAATGGTTCTTATAAGTCCTAATACACATTCCTAGATTCTAAGCCTTTAGAATACTCTCTTAACCATTATACACTTGTTAAACCTCCAAGGACTCATGCTACACCCTCTACGTCCCTTGAGGACTCAAGTATTGTATAGGATCATTCTAATGGTTCTTATAAGTCCTAATACACATTCCTAGACCATTCTAAGCCTTTAGAATACTCTCTTCACCATTCTACACTTGTTAGAACCTCCAAGGACTCATGCTACACCCTCTACGTCCCTTGGGGACTCAAGCATTGTTTAGGATCATTCTAATGGTTCTTATAAGTCCAAATACATATTCCTAGACCATTCTAAGCCATTAGAATACTCTCTTAACCATTCTACACTTGTTAGAACCTCCAAGGACTCGTGCTACACCCTCTACATCCCTTGAGGACTCAAGAAATGTTTAGGATCATTCTAATGGTTCATATAAGTCCAAATACATATTCCTTGACCATTCTAAGCCTTTAGAATACTCTCTTAACCATTCTACACTTGTTATAACCTCCAAGGACTCGTGCTACACCCTCTACGTCCTTTGGGGTACCAACCAATGTTTAGGATCATTCTAATGGTTCTTATAAGTGCTAATACACATTCCTAGACCATTATAGGCCTTTAGAATACTCTCTTAACCATTCTACACTTGTTAGAACCTCCAAGGACTCATGCGACACGCTCTACTTCCCTTGGGGACTCAAGAATTATTTAGGATCATTCTAATGGTTCTTATAAGTCCAAATACATATTCCTAGAACATTCTAAGCCTTTAGAATACTCTCTTAACCATTCTACACTTGTTAGAACCTCCAAGGACTCATGCTACACCCTCTTCGTCACTTGGGGACTCAAGCATTGTTTAGGATCATTCTAATGGTTCTTATAAGTCCAAATACATATTACTAGACCATTCTAAGCCTTTAGAATACTCTCTTAACCATTCTACACTTGTTAGAACCTCCAAGGACTCATGCTACACGCTCTACGTCCCTTGGGGACTCAAGCATTGTTTAGGATCATTCTAATGGTTCTTATAAGTCCAAATACATATTCCTAGAACATTCTAAGCCTTTAGAATACTCTCTTAACTATTCTACACTTGTTAGAACCTCCAAGGACTCATGCTACACGCTCTACGTCCCTTGGGGACTCAAGCATTGTTTAGGATCCTTCTAATGGTTCTTATAAATCCAAATACATATTCCTAGACCATTCTAAGCCTTTAGAATACTCTCTTAACCATTCTACACTTGTTAGAACCTCCAAGGACTCATGCTACACGCTCTACGTCCCTTGGGGACTCAAGCATTGTTTAGGATCATTCTAATGGTTCTTATAAGTCCAAATACATATTCCTAGAACATTCTAAGCCTTTAGAATACTCTCTTAACTATTCTACACTTGTTAGAACCTCCAAGGACTCATGCTACACGCTCTACGTCCCTTGGGGACTCAAGCATTGTTTAGGATCATTCTAATGGTTCATATAAGTCCAAATACATATTCCTAGACCATTCAAAGCCTTTAGAATACTCTCTTCACCATTCTACACTTGTTAGAACCTCCAAGGACTCGTGCTACACCCTCTACGTCACTTGGGGTACCGAGCAATGTTTAGGATCATTCTAATGGTTCTTATAAGTCCTAATACACATTCCTAGACCATTCTAAGCCTTTAGAATACTCTGTTAACCATTCAACACTTGTTAGAACATCCAAGGACTCGTGCTACACCCTCTACGTCCCTTGGTGTACCAAGCAATGTTTCGGATCATTCTAATGGTTCTTATAAGTCCTAATACACATTCCTTGATTCTAAGCCTTTAGAATACTCTCTTAACCATTATACACTTGTTAAACCTCCAAGGACTCATGCTACACCCTCTACGTCCCTTGAGGACTCAAGTATTGTTTAGGATCATTCTAATGGTTCTTATAAGTCCTAATACACATTCCTAGACCATTCTAAGCCTTTAGAATACTCTCTTAACCATTCTACACTTGTTAGAACATCCAAGGACTCGTGCTACACCCTCTACGTCCCTTGGTGTACCAAGCAATGTTTAGGATCATTCTAATGGTTCTTATAAGTCCTAATACACCTTCCTAGACCATTATAAGCCTTTAGAATACTCTCTTAACCATTCTACACTTGTTAGAACCTCCAAGGACTCATGCTACACCCTCTACGTCCCTTGGGGACTCAAGAAATGTTTAGGATCATTCTAATGGTTCATATAAGTCCAAATACATATTTCTTTACCATTCTAAGCCTTTAGAATACTCTCTTAACCATTCTACACTTGTTATAACCTCCAAGGACTCGTGCTACACCCTCTACGTCCTTTGGGGTACCAACCAATGTTTAGGATCATTCTAATGGTTCTTATAAGTGCTAATACACATTCCTAGACCATTATAGGCCTTTAGAATACTCTCTTAACCATTCTACACTTGTTAGAACCTCCAAGGACTCATGCGACACGCTCTACTTCCCTTGGGGACTCAAGAATTATTTAGGATCATTCTAATGGTTCTTATAAGTCCAAATACATATTCCTAGAACATTCTAAGCCTTTAGAATACTCTCTTAACCATTCTACACTTGTTAGAACCTCCAAGGACTCATGCTACACCCTCTTCGTCACTTGGGGACTCAAGCATTGTTTAGGATCATTCTAATGGTTCTTATAAGTCCAAATACATATTACTAGACCATTCTAAGCCTTTAGAATACTCTCTTAACCATTCTACACTTGTTAGAACCTCCAAGGACTCATGCGACACGCTCTACTTCCCTTGGGGACTCAAGCATTTTTAGGATCATTCTAATGGTTCTTATAAGTCCAAATACATATTACTAGACCATTCTAAGCCTTTAGATACTCTCTTAACTATTCTACACTTGTTAGAACCTCCAAGGACTCATGCTACACGCTCTACGTCCCTTGGGGACTCAAGCATTGTTTAGGATCATTCTAATGGTTCTTATAAGTCCAAATACATATTCCTAGAACATTCTAAGCCTTTAGAATACTCTCTTAACTATTCTACACTTGTTAGAACCTCCAAGGACTCATGCTACACGCTCTACGTCCCTTGGGGACTCAAGCATTGTTTAGGATCCTTCTAATGGTTCTTATAAATCCAAATACATATTCCTAGACCATTCTAAGCCTTTAGAATACTCTCTTAACCATTCTACACTTGTTAGAACCTCCAAGGACTCATGCTACACGCTCTACGTCCCTTGGGGACTCAAGCATTGTTTAGGATCATTCTAATGGTTCTTATAAGTCCAAATACATATTCCTAGAACATTCTAAGCCTTTAGAATACTCTCTTAACTATTCTACACTTGTTAGAACCTCCAAGGACTCATGCTACACGCTCTACGTCCCTTGGGGACTCAAGCATTGTTTAGGATCATTCTAATGGTTCATATAAGTCCAAATACATATTCCTAGACCATTCAAAGCCTTTAGAATACTCTCTTCACCATTCTACACTTGTTAGAACCTCCAAGGACTCGTGCTACACCCTCTACGTCACTTGGGGTACCGAGCAATGTTTAGGATCATTCTAATGGTTCTTATAAGTCCTAATACACATTCCTAGACCATTCTAAGCCTTTAGAATACTCTGTTAACCATTCAACACTTGTTAGAACATCCAAGGACTCGTGCTACACCCTCTACGTCCCTTGGTGTACCAAGCAATGTTTCGGATCATTCTAATGGTTCTTATAAGTCCTAATACACATTCCTTGATTCTAAGCCTTTAGAATACTCTCTTAACCATTATACACTTGTTAAACCTCCAAGGACTCATGCTACACCCTCTACGTCCCTTGAGGACTCAAGTATTGTTTAGGATCATTCTAATGGTTCTTATAAGTCCTAATACATATTCCTAGACCATTCTAAGCCTTTAGAATACTCTCTTAACCATTCTACACTTGTTAGAACATCCAAGGACTCGTGCTACACCCTCTACGTCCCTTGGTGTACCAAGCAATGTTTAGGATCATTCTAATGGTTCTTACAAGTCCTAATACACCTTCCTAGACCATTCTAAGCCTTTAGAATACTCTCTTAACCATTCTACACTTGTTAGAACCTCCAAGGACTCATGCTACACCCTCTACGTCCCTTGGGGACTCAAGAAATGTTTAGGATCTTTCTAATGGTTCATATAAGTCCAAATACATATTCCTTGACCATTCTAAGCCTTTAGAATACTCTCTTAACCATTCTACACTTGTTATAACCTCCAAGGACTCGTGCTACACCCTCTACGTCCTTTGGGGTACCAACCAATGTTTAGGATCATTCTAATGGTTCTTATAAGTGCTAATACACATTCCTAGACCATTATAGGCCTTTAGAATACTCTCTTAACCATTCTACACTTGTTAGAACCTCCAAGGACTCATGCGACACGCTCTACTTCCCTTGGGGACTCAAGAATTATTTAGGATCATTCTAATGGTTCTTATAAGTCCAAATACATATTCCTAGACCATTCTAAGCCTTTAGAATACACTCTTAACCATGCTACACTTGTTAGAACCTCCAAGGACTTGTGCTACACCCTCTACGTCACTTGGGGTACCGAGCAATGTTTAGGATCATTCTAATGGTTCTTATAAGTCCTAATACACATTCCTAGACCATTCTAAGCCTTTAGAATACTCTCTTAACCATTCTACACTTGTTAGAACCTCCAAGGACTCATGCTACACGCTCTACGTTCCTTGGGGACTCAAGCATTGTTTAGGATCATTCTAATGGTTCTTATAAGTCCAAATACATATTACTAGACCATTCTATGCCTTTAGAATACTCTCTTAACTATTCTACACTTGTTAGAACCTCCAAGGACTCATGCTACACGCTCTACGTCCCTTGGGGACTCAAGCATTGTTTAGGATCATTCTAATGGTTCTTATAACTCCAAATACATATTCCTAGAACATTCTAAGCCTTTAGAATACTCTCTTAACTATTCTACACTTGTTAGAACCTCCAAGGACTCATGCTACACACTCTACGTCCCTTGGGGACTCAAGCATTGTTTAGGATCATTCTAATGGTTCTTATAAGTCCAAATACATATTACTAGACCATTCTAAGCCTTTAGAATACTCTCTTCACCATTCTACACTTGTTAGAACCTCCAAGGACTCGTGCTACACCCTCTACGTCACTTGGGGTACCGAGCAATGTTTAGGATCATTCTAATGGTTCTTATAAGTCCTAATACACATTCCTAGACCATTCTAAGCCTTTAGAATACTCTGTTAACCATTCAACACTTGTTAGAACATCCAAGGACTCGTGCTACACCCTCTACGTCCCTTGGTGTACCAAGCAATGTTTCGGATCATTCTAATGGTTCTTATAAGTCCTAATACACATTCCTAGATTCTAAGCCTTTAGAATACTCTCTTAACCATTATACACTTGTTAAACCTCCAAGGACTCATGCTACACCCTCTACGTCCCTTGAGGACTCAAGTATTGTTTAGGATCATTCTAATGGTTCTTATAAGTCCTAATACACATTCCTAGACCATTCTAAGCCTTTAGAATACTCTCTTAACCATTCTACACTTTTTAGAACATCCAAGGACTCGTGCTACACCCTCTACGTCCCTTGGTGTACCAAGCAATGTTTAGGATCATTCTAATGGTTCTTTTAAGTCCTAATACACCTTCCTAGACCATTCTAAGCCTTTAGAATACTCTCTTAACCATTCTACACTTGTTAGAACATCCAAGGACTCATGCTACACCCTCTACGTCCCTTGGGGACTCAAGAAATGTTTAGGATCATTCTAATGGTTCATATAAGTCCAAATACATATTCCTTGACCATTCTAAGCCTTTAGAATACTCTCTTAACCATTCTACACTTGTTATAACCTCCAAGGACTCGTGCTACACCCTCTACGTCCTTTGGGGTACCAACCAATGTTTAGGATCATTCTAATGGTTCTTATAAGTGCTAATACACATTCCTAGACCATTATAGGCCTTTAGAATACTCTCTTAACCATTCTACACTTGTTAGAACCTCCAAGGACTCATGCGACACGCTCTACTTCCCTTGGGGACTCAAGAATTATTTAGGATCATTCTAATGGTTCTTATAAGTCCAAATACATATTCCTAGAACATTCTAAGCCTTTAGAATACTCTCTTAACCATTCTACACTTGTTAGAACCTCCAAGGACTCATGCTACACCCTCTTCGTCACTTGGGGACTCAAGCATTGTTTAGGATCTTTCTAATGGTTCTTATAAGTCCAAATACATATTACTAGACCATTCTAAGCCTTTAGAATACTCTCTTAACCATTTTACACTTGTTAGAACCTCCAAGGACTCATGCGACACGCTCTACTTCCCTTGGGGACTCAAGCATTTTTAGGATCATTCTAATGGTTCTTATAAGTCCAAATACATATTCCTAGAACATTCTAAGCCTTTAGAATACTCTCTTAACCATTCTACACTTGTTAGAACCTCCAAGGACTCATGCTACACCCTCTTCGTCACTTGGGGACTCAAGCATTGTTTAGGATCATTCTAATGGTTCTTATAAGTCCAAATACATATTCCTAGAACATTCTAAGCCTTTAGAATACTCTCTTAACCATTCTACACTTGTTAGAACCTCCAAGGACTCATGCTACACCCTCTTCGTCACTTGGGGACTCAAGCATTGTTTAGGATCATTCTAATGGTTCTTATAAGTCCAAATACATATTACTAGACCATTCTAAGCCTTTAGAATACTCTCTTAACCATTCTACACTTGTTAGAACCTCCAAGGACTCATGCGACACGCTCTACTTCCCTTGGGGACTCAAGCATTTTTAGGATCATTCTAATGGTTCTTATAAGTCCAAATACATATTACTAGACCATTCTAAGCCTTTAGAATACTCTCTTAACTATTCTACACTTGTTAGAACCTCCAAGGACTCATGCTACACGCTCTACGTCCCTTGGGGACTCAAGCAATGTTTAGGATCATTCTAATGGTTCTTATAATTCCAAATACATATTCCTAGAACATTCTAAGCCGTTAGAATACTCTCTTAACTATTCTACACTTGTTAGAACCTCCAAGGACTCATACTACACGCTCTACGTCCCTTGGGGACTCAAGCATTGTTTAGGATCATTCTAATGGTTCTTATAAATACAAATACATATTCCTAGACCATTCTAAGCCTTTAGAATACTCTCTTAACCATTCTACACTTGTTAGAACCTCCAAGGACTCATGCTACACGCTCTACGTCCCTTGGGGACTCAAGCATTGTTTAGGATCATTCTAATGGTTCTTATAAGTCCAAATACATATTCCTAGAACATTCTAAGCCTTTAGAATACTCTCTTAACTATTCTACACTTGTTAGAACCTCCAAGGACTCATGCTACACGCTCTACGTCCCTTGGGGACTCAAGCATTGTTTAGGATCATTCTAATGGTTCATATAAGTCCAAATACATATTCCTAGACCATTCAAAGCCTTTAGAATACTCTCTTCACCATTCTACACTTGTTAGAACCTCCAAGGACTCGTGCTACACCCTCTACGTCACTTGGGGTACCGAGCAATGTTTAGGATCATTCTAATGGTTCTTATAAGTCCTAATACACATTCCTAGACCATTCTAAGCCTTTAGAATACTCTGTTAACCATTCAACACTTGTTAGAACATCCAAGGACTCGTGCTACACCCTCTACGTCCCTTGGTGTACCAAGCAATGTTTCGGATCATTCTAATGGTTCTTATAAGTCCTAATACACATTCCTAGATTCTAAGCCTTTAGAATACTCTCTTAACCATTATACACTTGTTAAACCTCCAAGGACTCATGCTACACCCTCTACGTCCCTTGAGGACTCAAGTATTGTTTAGGATCATTCTAATGGTTCTTATAAGTCCTAATACACATTCCTAGACCATTCTAAGCCTTTAGAATACTCTCTTCACCATTCTACACTTGTTAGAACCTCCAAGGACTCATGCTACACCCTCTACGTCCCTTGGGGACTCAAGCATTGTTTAGGATCATTCTAATGGTTCTTATAAGTCCAAATACATATTCCTAGACCATTCTAAGCCATTAGAATACTCTCTTAACCATTCTACACTTGTTAGAACCTCCAAGGACTCGTGCTACACCCTCTACATCCCTTGAGGACTCAAGAAATGTTTAGGATCATTCTAATGGTTCATATAAGTCCAAATACATATTCCTTGACCATTCTAAGCCTTTAGAATACTCTCTTAACCATTCTACACTTGTTATAACCTCCAAGGACTCGTGCTACACCCTCTACGTCCTTTGGGGTACCAACCAATGTTTAGGATCATTCTAATGGTTCTTATAAGTGCTAATACACATTCCTAGACCATTATAGGCCTTTAGAATACTCTCTTAACCATTCTACACTTGTTAGAACCTCCAAGGACTCATGCGACACGCTCTACTTCCCTTGGGGACTCAAGAATTATTTAGGATCATTCTAATGGTTCTTATAAGTCCAAATACATATTCCTAGAACATTCTAAGCCTTTAGAATACTCTCTTAACCATTCTACACTTGTTAGAACCTCCAAGGACTCATGCTACACCCTCTTCGTCACTTGGGGACTCAAGCATTGTTTAGGATCATTCTAATGGTTCTTTTAAGTCCTAATACACCTTCCTAGACCATTCTAAGCCTTTAGAATACTCTCTTAACCATTCTACACTTGTTAGAACATCCAAGGACTCATGCTACACCCTCTACGTCCCTTGGGGACTCAAGAAATGTTTAGGATCATTCTAATGGTTCATATAAGTCCAAATACATATTCCTTGACCATTCTAAGCCTTTAGAATACTCTCTTAACCATTCTACACTTGTTATAACCTCCAAGGACTCGTGCTACACCCTCTACGTCCTTTGGGGTACCAACCAATGTTTAGGATCATTCTAATGGTTCTTATAAGTGCTAATACACATTCCTAGACCATTATAGGCCTTTAGAATACTCTCTTAACCATTCTACACTTGTTAGAACCTCCAAGGACTCATGCGACACGCTCTACTTCCCTTGGGGACTCAAGAATTATTTAGGATCATTCTAATGGTTCTTATAAGTCCAAATACATATTCCTAGACCATTCAAAGCCTTTAGAATACTCTCAACTATTCTACACTTGTCATAACCTCCAAGGACTCATGCGACACGCTCTACGTCCCTTGGGGACTCAAGCATTGTTTAGGATCATTCTAATGGTTCATATAAGTCCAAATACATATTCCTAGACCATTCAAAGCCTTTAGAATACTCTCTTCACCATTCTACACTTGTTAGAACCTCCAAGGACTCGTGCTACACCCTCTACGTCCTTTGGGGTACCGAGCAATGTTTAGGATCATTCTAGTGGTTCTTATAAGTGCTAATACACATTCCTAGACCATTATAGGCCTTTAGAATACTCTCTTAACCATTCTACACTTGTTAGAACCTCCAAGGACTCCTGCGACACGCTCTACTTCCCTTGGGGACTCAAGAATTATTTAGGATCATTCTAATGGTTCTTATAAGTCCAAATACATATTCCTAGAACATTCTAAGCCTTTAGAATACTCTCTTAACTATTCTACACTTGTTAGAACCTCCAAGGACTCATGCTACACGCTCTACGTCCCTTGGGGACTCAAGCATTGTTTAGGATCATTCTAATGGTTCATATAAGTCCAAATACATATTCCTAGACCATTCAAAGCCTTTAGAATACTCTCTTCACCATTCTACACTTGTTAGAACCTCCAAGGACTCGTGCTACACCCTCTACGTCACTTGCGGTACCGAGCAATGTTTAGGATCATTCTAATGGTTCTTATAAGTCCTAATACACATTCCTAGACCATTCTAAGCCTTTAGAATACTCTGTTAACCATTCAACACTTGTTAGAACATCCAAGGACTCGTGCTACACCCTCTACGTCCCTTGGTGTACCAATCAATGTTTAGGATCATTCTAATGGTTCTTTTAAGTCCTAATACACCTTCCTAGACCATTCTAAGCCTTTAGAATACTCTCTTAACCATTCTACACTTGTTAGAACATCCAAGGACTCATGCTACACCCTCTACGTCCCTTGGGGACTCAAGAAATGTTTAGGATCATTCTAATGGTTCATATAAGTCCAAATACATATTCCTTGACCATTCTAAGCCTTTAGAATACTCTCTTAACCATTCTACACTTGTTATAACCTCCAAGGACTCATGCGACACGCTCTACGTCCCTTGGGGACTCAAGCATTGTTTAGGATCATTCTAATGGTTCATATAAGTCCAAATACATATTCCTAGACCATTCAAAGCCTTTAGAATACTCTCTTCACCATTCTACACTTGTTAGAACCTCCAAGGACTCGTGCTACACCCTCTACGTCACTTGCGGTACCGAGCAATGTTTAGGATCATTCTAATGGTTCTTATAAGTCCTAATACACATTCCTAGACCATTCTAAGCCTTTAGAATACTCTGTTAACCATTCAACACTTGTTAGAACATCCAAGGACTCGTGCTACACCCTCTACGTCCCTTGGTGTACCAAGCAATGTTTAGGATCATTCTAATGGTTCTTATAAGTCCAAATACATATTCCTAGACCATTCTAAGCCATTAGAATACTCTCTTAACCATTCTACACTTGTTAGAACCTCCAAGGACTCGTGCTACACCCTCTACATCCCTTGAGGACTCAAGAAATGTTTAGGATCATTCTAATGGTTCATATAAGTCCAAATACATATTCCTTGACCATTCTAAGCCTTTAGAATACTCTCTTAACCATTCTACACTTGTTATAACCTCCAAGGACTCGTGCTACACCCTCTACGTCCTTTGGGGTACCAACCAATGTTTAGGATCATTCTAATGGTTCTTATAAGTGCTAATACACATTCCTAGACCATTATAGGCCTTTAGAATACTCTCTTAACCATTCTACACTTGTTAGAACCTCCAAGGACTCATGCGACACGCTCTACTTCCCTTGGGGACTCAAGAATTATTTAGGATCATTCTAATGGTTCTTATAAGTCCAAATACATATTCCTAGAACATTCTAAGCCTTTAGAATACTCTCTTAACCATTCTACACTTGTTAGAACCTCCAAGGACTCATGCTACACCCTCTTCGTCACTTGGGGACTCAAGCATTGTTTAGGATCATTCTAATGGTTCTTTTAAGTCCTAATACACCTTCCTAGACCATTCTAAGCCTTTAGAATACTCTCTTAACCATTCTACACTTGTTAGAACATCCAAGGACTCATGCTACACCCTCTACGTCCCTTGGGGACTCAAGAAATGTTTAGGATCATTCTAATGGTTCATATAAGTCCAAATACATATTCCTTGACCATTCTAAGCCTTTAGAATACTCTCTTAACCATTCTACACTTGTTATAACCTCCAAGGACTCGTGCTACACCCTCTACGTCCTTTGGGGTACCAACCAATGTTTAGGATCATTCTAATGGTTCTTATAAGTGCTAATACACATTCCTAGACCATTATAGGCCTTTAGAATACTCTCTTAACCATTCTACACTTGTTAGAACCTCCAAGGACTCATGCGACACGCTCTACTTCCCTTGGGGACTCAAGAATTATTTAGGATCATTCTAATGGTTCTTATAAGTCCAAATACATATTCCTAGACCATTCAAAGCCTTTAGAATACTCTCAACTATTCTACACTTGTCATAACCTCCAAGGACTCATGCGACACGCTCTACGTCCCTTGGGGACTCAAGCATTGTTTAGGATCATTCTAATGGTTCATATAAGTCCAAATACATATTCCTAGACCATTCAAAGCCTTTAGAATACTCTCTTCACCATTCTACACTTGTTAGAACCTCCAAGGACTCGTGCTACACCCTCTACGTCCTTTGGGGTACCGAGCAATGTTTAGGATCATTCTAGTGGTTCTTATAAGTGCTAATACACATTCCTAGACCATTATAGGCCTTTAGAATACTCTCTTAACCATTCTACACTTGTTAGAACCTCCAAGGACTCCTGCGACACGCTCTACTTCCCTTGGGGACTCAAGAATTATTTAGGATCATTCTAATGGTTCTTATAAGTCCAAATACATATTCCTAGAACATTCTAAGCCTTTAGAATACTCTCTTAACTATTCTACACTTGTTAGAACCTCCAAGGACTCATGCTACACGCTCTACGTCCCTTGGGGACTCAAGCATTGTTTAGGATCATTCTAATGGTTCATATAAGTCCAAATACATATTCCTAGACCATTCAAAGCCTTTAGAATACTCTCTTCACCATTCTACACTTGTTAGAACCTCCAAGGACTCGTGCTACACCCTCTACGTCACTTGCGGTACCGAGCAATGTTTAGGATCATTCTAATGGTTCTTATAAGTCCTAATACACATTCCTAGACCATTCTAAGCCTTTAGAATACTCTGTTAACCATTCAACACTTGTTAGAACATCCAAGGACTCGTGCTACACCCTCTACGTCCCTTGGTGTACCAATCAATGTTTAGGATCATTCTAATGGTTCTTTTAAGTCCTAATACACCTTCCTAGACCATTCTAAGCCTTTAGAATACTCTCTTAACCATTCTACACTTGTTAGAACATCCAAGGACTCATGCTACACCCTCTACGTCCCTTGGGGACTCAAGAAATGTTTAGGATCATTCTAATGGTTCATATAAGTCCAAATACATATTCCTTGACCATTCTAAGCCTTTAGAATACTCTCTTAACCATTCTACACTTGTTATAACCTCCAAGGACTCATGCGACACGCTCTACGTCCCTTGGGGACTCAAGCATTGTTTAGGATCATTCTAATGGTTCATATAAGTCCAAATACATATTCCTAGACCATTCAAAGCCTTTAGAATACTCTCTTCACCATTCTACACTTGTTAGAACCTCCAAGGACTCGTGCTACACCCTCTACGTCACTTGGGGTACCGAGCAATGTTTAGGATCATTCTAATGGTTCTTATAAGTCCTAATACACATTCCTAGACCATTCTAAGCCTTTAGAATACTCTGTTAACCATTCAACACTTGTTAGAACATCCAAGGACTCGTGCTACACCCTCTACGTCCCTTGGTGTACCAAGCAATGTTTCGGATCATTCTAATGGTTCTTATAAGTCCTAATACACATTCCTAGATTCTAAGCCTTTAGAATACTCTCTTAACCATTATACACTTGTTAAACCTCCAAGGACTCATGCTACACCCTCTACGTCCGTTGAGGACTCAAGTATTGTTTAGGATCATTCTAATGGTTCTTATAAGTCCTAATACACATTCCTAGACCATTCTAAGCCTTTAGAATACTCTCTTCACCATTCTACACTTGTTAGAACCTCCAAGGACTCATGCTACACCCTCTACGTCCCTTGGGGACTCAAGCATTGTTAAGGATCATTCTAATGGTTCTTATAAGTCCAAATACATATTCCTAGACCATTCTAAGCCATTAGAATACTCTCTTAACCATTCTACACTTGTTAGAACCTCCAAGGACTCGTGCTACACCCTCTACGTCCCTTGAGGACTCAAGAAATGTTTAGGATCATTCTAATGGTTCATATAAGTCCAAATACATATTCCTTGACCATTCTAAGCCTTTAGAATACTCTCTTAACCATTCTACACTTGTTATAACCTCCAAGGACTCGTGCTACACCCTCTACGTCCTTTGGGGTACCAACCAATGTTTAGGATCATTCTAATGGTTCTTATAAGTCCTAATACACATTCCTAGACCATTATAGGCCTTTAGAATACTCTCTTAACCATTCTACACTTGTTAGAACCTCCAAGGACTCATGCGACACGCTCTACTTCCCTTGGGGACTCAAGAATTATTTAGGATCATTCTAATGGTTCTTATAAGTCCAAATACATATTCCTAGAACATTCTAAGCCTTTAGAATACTCTCTTAACCATTCTACACTTGTTAGAACCTCCAAGGACTCATGCTACACCCTCTTCGTCACTTGGGGACTCAAGCATTGTTTAGGATCATTCTAATGGTTCTTATAAGTCCAAATACATATTACTAGACCATTCTAAGCCTTTAGAATACTCTCTTAACCATTCTACACTTGTTAGAACCTCCAAGGACTCATGCGACACGCTCTACTTCCCTTAGGGACTCAAGCATTTTTAGGATCATTCTAATGGTTCTTATAAGTCCAAATACATATTACTAGACCATTCTAAGCCTTTAGAATACTCTCTTAACTATTCTACACTTGTTAGAACCTCCAAGGACTCATGCTACACGCTCTACGTCCCTTGGGGACTCAAGCATTGTTTAGGATCATTCTAATGG
This sequence comes from Crotalaria pallida, assembly GCA_037953625.1. Lineage (NCBI taxonomy): Eukaryota > Viridiplantae > Streptophyta > Magnoliopsida > Fabales > Fabaceae > Crotalaria > Crotalaria pallida. The sequence continues at coordinate 120,948 of JAYWIO010000018.1, forward strand.
TTCTTATAAGTCCAAATACATATTCCTAGAACATTCTAAGCCTTTAGAATACTCTCTTAACTATTCTACACTTGTTAGAACCTCCAAGGACTCATGCTACACGCTCTACGTCCCTTGGGGACTCAAGCATTGTTTAGGATCATTCTAATGGTTCTTATAAATCCAAATACATATTCCTAGACCATTCTAAGCCTTTAGAATACTCTCTTAACCATTCTACACTTGTTAGAACCTCCAAGGACTCATGCTACACGCTCTACGTCCCTTGGGGACTCAAGCATTGTTTAGGATCATTCTAATGGTTCTTATAAGTCCAAATACATATTCCTAGAACATTCTAAGCCTTTAGAATACTCTCTTAACTATTCTACACTTGTTAGAACCTCCAAGGACTCATGCTACACGCTCTACGTCCCTTGGGGACTCAAGCATTGTTTAGGATCATTCTAATGGTTCATATAAGTCCAAATACATATTCCTAGACCATTCAAAGCCTTTAGAATACTCTCTTCACCATTCTACACTTGTTAGAACCTCCAAGGACTCGTGCTACACCCTCTACGTCACTTGGGGTACCGAGCAATGTTTAGGATCATTCTAATGGTTCTTATAAGTCCTAATACACATTCCTAGACCATTCTAAGCCTTTAGAATACTCTGTTAACCATTCAACACTTGTTAGAACATCCAAGGACTCGTGCTACACCCTCTACGTCCCTTGGTGTACCAAGCAATGTTTCGGATCATTCTAATGGTTCTTATAAGTCCTAATACACATTCCTAGATTCTAAGCCTTTAGAATACTCTCTTAACCATTATACACTTGTTAAACCTCCAAGGACTCATGCTACACCCTCTACGTCCCTTGAGGACTCAAGTATTGTTTAGGATCATTCTAATGGTTCTTATAAGTCCTAATACACATTCCTAGACCATTCTAAGCCTTTAGAATACTCTCTTAACCATTCTACACTTGTTAGAACATCCAAGGACTCGTGCTACACCCTCTACGTCCCTTGGTGTACCAAGCAATGTTTAGGATCATTCTAATGGTTCTTATAAGTCCTAATACACCTTCCTAGACCATTCTAAGCCTTTAGAATACTCTCTTAACCATTCTACACTTGTTAGAACCTCCAAGGACTCATGCTACACGCTCTACGTCCCTCGGGGACTCAAGCATTGTTTAGGATCATTCTAATGGTTCTTATAAGTCCTAATACACCTTCCTAGACCATTCTAAGCCTTTAGAATACTCTCTTAACCATTCTACACTTGTTAGAACCTCCAAGGACTCATGCTACACCCTCTACGTCCCTTGGGGACTCAAGAAATGTTTAGGATCATTCTAATGGTTCATATAAGTCCAAATACATATTCCTTGACCATTCTAAGCCTTTAGAATACTCTCTTAACCATTCTACACTTGTTAGAACCTCCAAGGACTCGTGCTACACCCTCTACGTCCTTTGGGGTACCAACCAATGTTTAGGATCATTCTAATGGTTCTTATAAGTGCTAATACACATTCTAATGTTTAGCACGAGTCCTTGGATGTTCTAACAAGTGTAGAATGGTTAAGAGAGTATTCTAAAGGCTTAGAAAGGTCTAGGAATGTGTATTAGGACTTATAAGAACCATTAGAATGATCCTAAACAATGCTTGAGTCCCCAAGGGACGTATAGGGTGTAGCACGAGTCCTTGGAGGTTCTAACAAGTGTAGAATGGTTAAGAGAGTATTCTAAAGGCTTAGAATGGTCTAGGAATGTGTATTAGGACTTATAAGAACCATTAGAATGATCCTAAACATTTCTTGAGTCCCCAAGTGACGTAGAGGGTGTAGCACGAGTCCTTGGAGGTTCTAACAAGTGTAGAATGGTTAAGAGAGTATTCTAAAGGCTTAGAATGGTCTAGGAAGGTGTATTAGGACTTATAAGAACCATTAGAATGATCCTAAACAATGCTTGAGTCCCCGAGGGACGTAGAGCGTGTAGCATGAGTCCTTGGATGTTCTAACAAGTGTATAATGGTTAAGAGAGTATTCTAAAGGCTTAGAATGGTCTAGGAATTTGTATTAGGAGTTATAAGAACCATTAGAATGATCCTAAACATTGCTCGGTACCCCAAGTGACGTAGAGGGTGTAGCACGAGTCCTTGGAGGTTCTAACAAGTGTAGAATGGTTAAGAGAGTATTCTAAAGGCCTAGAATGGTCTAGGAATATGTATTTGGACTTATAAGAACCATTAGAATGATCCTAAACAATGCTTAAGTCCCCAAGGGACGTAGAGGGTGTAGCATGAGTCCTTGGAGTTTCTAACAAGTGTAGAATGGTTAAGAGAGTATTCTAAAGGCTTAGAATGGTCTAGGAAGGTGTATTAAAACTTATAAGAACCATTAGAATGATCCTAAACATTGCTTGGTACACCAAGGGACGTAGAGGGTGTAGCACGAGTCCTTGGAGGTTCTAACAAGTGTATAACGGTTAAGAGAGTATTCAAAAGGCTTAGAATGGTCTAGGAATGTGTATTAGGACTTATAAGAACCATTCGAATGATCCTAAACAATGCTTGAGTCCCCAAGGGACGTAGAGGGTGTAGCATGTGTCCTTGGAGGTTCTAACAAGTGTAGAATGGTTAAGAGAGTATTCTAAAGGCTTAGAATGGTCTAGGAAGGTGTATTAGGACTTATAAAAACCATTAGAATGATCCTAAACATTGCTTGGTACACCAAGGGACGTAGAGGGTGTAGCTCGAGTCCTTGGATGTTCTAACAAGTGTAGAATGGTTAAGAGAGTATTCTAAAGGCTTAGAATCGTCTAGGAATGTGTCTCACGACTTATAAGAACCATTAGAATGATCCTAAACATTGCTCGGTACCCCAAGTGACGTAGAGGGTGTAACACGAGTCCTTGGAGTTTCTAACAAGTGTAGAATGGTTAAGAGAGTATTCTAAAGGCTTAGAATGGTCTAGGAATGTGTATTAGGAGTTATAAGAATCATTAGAATGATCCTAAACAATGCTTGAGTCCCCAAGGGACGTAGAGGGTGTAGCATGTGTCCTTGGAGGTTCTAACAAGTGTAGAATGGTTAAGAGAGTATTCTAAAGGCTTAGAATGGTCTAGGAAGGTGTATTAGGACTTATAAAAACCATTAGAATGATCCTAAACATTGCTTGGTACACTAAGGGACGTAGAGGGTGTAGCACGAGTCCTTGGATGTTCTAACAAGTGTAGAATGGTTAAGAGAGTATTCTAAAGGCTTAGAATGGTCTAGGAATGTGTATTAGGACTTATAAGAACCATTAGAATGATCCTAAAAATTGCTCGGTACCCCAAGTGACGTAGAGGGTGTAGCACGAGTCCTTGGAGGTTCTAACAAGTGTAGAATGGTTAAGAGAGTATTCTAAAGGCTTAGAATGTTCTAGGAATATGTATTTGGACTTATAAGAACCATTAGAATGATCCTAAACAATACTTGAGTCCTCAAGGGACGTAGAGGGTGTAGCACGAGTCCTTGGATGTTCTAACAAGTGTATAATGGTTAAGAGAGTATTCTAAAGGCTTAGAATGGTCTAGGAATGTGTATTAGGAGTTATAAGAACCATTAGAATGATCCTAAACATTGCTCGGTACCCCAAGTGACGTAGAGGGTGTAGCACGAGTCCTTGGAGGTTCTAACAAGTGTAGAATGGTTAAGAGAGTATTCTAAAGGCTTAGAATTGTCTAGGAATGTGTATTAGGACTTATAAGAACCATTAGAATGATCCTAAACAATACTTGAGTCCTCAAGGGACGTAGAGGGTGTAGCATGAGTCCTTGGAGGTTTTAACAAGTGTATAATGGTTAAGAGAGTATTCTAAAGGCTTAGAATGGTCTAGGAATTTGTATTAGGAGTTATAAGAACCATTAGAATGATCCTAAACATTGCTCGGTACCCCAAGTGACGTAGAGGGTGTAGCACGAGTCCTTGGAGGTTCTAACAAGTGTAGAATGGTTAAGAGAGTATTCTAAAGGCCTAGAATGGTCTAGGAATATGTATTTGGACATATAAGAACCATTAGAATGATCCTAAACAATGCTTGAGTTCCCAAGGGACGTAGAGCGTGTAGCATGAGTCCTTGGAGGTTTTAACAAGTGTAGAATGGTTAAGAGAGTATTCTAACGGCTTAGAATGTTCTAGGAATATGTATTTGGACTTATAAGAACCATTAGAATGATCCTAAACAATACTTGAGTCCTCAAGGGACGTAGAGGGTGTAGCACGAGTCCTTGGATGTTCTAACAAGTGTATAATGGTTAAGAGAGTATTCTAAAGGCTTAGAATGGTCTAGGAATGTGTATTAGGAGTTATAAGAACCATTCGAATGATCCTAAACAATGCTTGAGTCCCCAAGGGACGTAGAGAGTGTAGCATGAGTCCTTGGAGGTTCTAACAAGTGTAGAATGGTTAAGAGAGTATTCTAAAGGCTTAGAATTGTCTAGGAATGTGTATTAGGACTTATAAGAACCATTAGAATGATCCTAAACAATACTTGAGTCCTCAAGGGACGTAGAGGGTGTAGCATGAGTCCTTGGAGGTTTTAACAAGTGTATAATGGTTAAGAGAGTATTCTAAAGGCTTAGAATGGTCTAGGAATTTGTATTAGGAGTTATAAGAACCATTAGAATGATCCTAAACATTGCTCGGTACCCCAAGTGACGTAGAGGGTGTAGCACGAGTCCTTGGAGGTTCTAACAAGTGTAGAATGGTTAAGAGAGTATTCTAAAGGCCTAGAATGGTCTAGGAATATGTATTTGGACTTATAAGAACCATTAGAATGATCCTAAACAATGCTTAAGTCCCCAAGGGACGTAGAGGGTGTAGCATGAGTCCTTGGAGTTTCTAACAAGTGTAGAATGGTTAAGAGAGTATTCTAAAGGCTTAGAATGGTCTAGGAAGGTGTATTAAAACTTATAAGAACCATTAGAATGATCCTAAACATTGCTTGGTACACCAAGGGACGTAGAGGGTGTAGCACGAGTCCTTGGAGGTTCTAACAAGTGTATAATGGTTAAGAGAGTATTCAAAAGGCTTAGAATGGTCTAGGAATGTGTATTAGGACTTATAAGAACCATTCGAATGATCCTAAACAATGCTTGAGTCCCCAAGGGACGTAGAGGGTGTAGCATGTGTCCTTGGAGGTTCTAACAAGTGTAGAATGGTTAAGAGAGTATTCTAAAGGCTTAGAATGGTCTAGGAAGGTGTATTAGGACTTATAAAAACCATTAGAATGATCCTAAACATTGCTTGGTACACTAAGGGACGTAGAGGGTGTAGCACGAGTCCTTGGATGTTCTAACAAGTGTAGAATGGTTAAGAGAGTATTCTAAAGGATTAGAATGGTCTAGGAATGTGTATTAGGACTTATAAGAACCATTAGAATGATCCTAAACAATACTTGAGTCCTCAAGGGACGTAGAGGGTGTAGCATGAGTCCTTGGAGGTTTTAACAAGTGTATAATGGTTAAGAGAGTATTCTAAAGGCTTAGAATGGTCGAGGAATATGTATTAGGACTTATAAGAACCATTAGAATGATCCTAAACATTGCTCGGTACCCCAAGGGACGTAGAGGGTGTAGCACGAGTCCTTGGAGGTTCTAACAAGTGTAGAATGGTTAAGAGAGTATTCTAAAGGCTTAGAATGTTCTAGGAATATGTATTTGGACTTATAAGAACCATTAGAATGATCCTAAACAATACTTGAGTCCTCAAGGGACGTAGAGGGTGTAGCACGAGTCCTTGGATGTTCTAACAAGTGTATAATGGTTAAGAGAGTATTCTAAAGGCTTAGAATGGTCTAGGAATGTGTATTAGGAGTTATAAGAACCATTAGAATGATCCTAAACAATACTTGAGTCCTCAAGGGACGTAGAGGGTGTAGCATGAGTCCTTGGAGGTTTTAACAAGTGTATAATGGTTAAGAGAGTATTCTAAAGGCTTAGAATGGTCTAGGAATGTGTATTACGAGTTATAAGAACCATTAGAATGATCCTAAACATTGCTCGGTACCCCAAGTGACGTAGAGGGTGTAGCACGAGTCCTTGGAGGTTCTAACAAGTGTAGAATGGTTAAGAGAGTATTCTAAAGGCTTAGAATTGTCTAGGAATGTGTATTAGGACTTATAAGAACCATTAGAATGATCCTAAACAATACTTGAGTCCTCAAGGGACGTAGAGGGTGTAGCATGAGTCCTTGGAGGTTTTAACAAGTGTATAATGGTTAAGAGAGTATTCTAAAGGCTTAGAATGGTCTAGGAATTTGTATTAGGAGTTATAAGAACCATTAGAATGATCCTAAACATTGCTCGGTACCCCAAGTGACGTAGAGGGTGTAGCACGAGTCCTTGGAGGTTCTAACAAGTGTAGAATGGTTAAGAGAGTATTCTAAAGGCCTAGAATGGTCTAGGAATATGTATTTGGACTTATAAGAACCATTAGAATGATCCTAAACAATGCTTAAGTCCCCAAGGGACGTAGAGGGTGTAGCATGAGTCCTTGGAGTTTCTAACAAGTGTAGAATGGTTAAGAGAGTATTCTAAAGGCTTAGAATGGTCTAGGAAGGTGTATTAAAACTTATAAGAACCATTAGAATGATCCTAAACATTGCTTGGTACACCAAGGGACGTAGAGGGTGTAGCACGAGTCCTTGGAGGTTCTAACAAGTGTATAATGGTTAAGAGAGTATTCAAAAGGCTTAGAATGGTCTAGGAATGTGTATTAGGACTTATAAGAACCATTCGAATGATCCTAAACAATGCTTGAGTCCCCAAGGGACGTAGAGGGTGTAGCATGTGTCCTTGGAGGTTCTAACAAGTGTAGAATGGTTAAGAGAGTATTCTAAAGGCTTAGAATGGTCTAGGAAGGTGTATTAGGACTTATAAAAACCATTAGAATGATCCTAAACATTGCTTGGTACACCAAGGGACGTAGAGGGTGTAGCTCGAGTCCTTGGATGTTCTAACAAGTGTAGAATGGTTAAGAGAGTATTCTAAAGGCTTAGAATCGTCTAGGAATGTGTCTCAGGACTTATAAGAACCATTAGAATGATCTTAAACATTGCTCGGTACCCCAAGTGACGTAGAGGGTGTAACACGAGTCCTTGGAGTTTCTAACAAGTGTAGAATGGTTAAGAGAGTATTCTAAAGGCTTAGAATGGTCTAGGAATGTGTATTAGGAGTTATAAGAACCATTAGAATGATCCTAAACAATGCTTGAGTCCCCAAGGGACGTAGAGGGTGTAGCATGTGTCCTTGGAGGTTCTAACAAGTGTAGAATGGTTAAGAGAGTATTCTAAAGGCTTAGAATGGTCTAGGAAGGTGTATTAGGACTTATAAAAACCATTAGAATGATCCTAAACATTGCTTGGTACACTAAGGGACGTAGAGGGTGTAGCACGAGTCCTTGGATGTTCTAACAAGTGTAGAATGGTTAAGAGAGTATTCTAAAGGATTAGAATGGTCTAGGAATGTGTATTAGGACTTATAAGAACCATTAGAATGATCCTAAACAATACTTGAGTCCTCAAGGGACGTAGAGGGTGTAGCATGAGTCCTTGGAGGTTTTAACAAGTGTATAATGGTTAAGAGAGTATTCTAAAGGCTTAGAATGGTCGAGGAATATGTATTAGGACTTATAAGAACCATTAGAATGATCCTAAACATTGCTCGGTACCCCAAGGGACGTAGAGGGTGTAGCACGAGTCCTTGGAGGTTCTAACAAGTGTAGAATGGTTAAGAGAGTATTCTAAAGGCTTAGAATGTTCTAGGAATATGTATTTGGACTTATAAGAACCATTAGAATGATCCTAAACAATACTTGAGTCCTCAAGGGACGTAGAGGGTGTAGCACGAGTCCTTGGATGTTCTAACAAGTGTATAATGGTTAAGAGAGTATTCTAAAGGCTTAGAATGGTCTAGGAATGTGTATTAGGAGTTATAAGAACCATTAGAATGATCCTAAACATTGCTCGGTACCCCAAGTGACGTAGAGGGTGTAGCACGAGTCCTTGGATGTTCTAACAAGTGTAGAATGGTTAAGAGAGTATTCTAAAGGATTAGAATGTTCTAGGAATATGTATTTGGACTTATAAGAACCATTAGAATGATCCTAAACAATACTTGAGTCCTCAAGTGACGTAGAGGGTGTAGCACGAGTCCTTGGAGGTTCTAACAAGTGTAGAATGGTTAAGAGAGTATTCTAAAGGCCTAGAATGGTCTAGGAATATGTATTTGGACTTATAAGAACCATTAGAATGATCCTAAACAATGCTTGAGTCCCCAAGGGACGTAGAGCGTGTAGCATGAGTCCTTGGAGGTTTTAACAATTGTAGAATGGTTAAGAGAGTATTCTAAAGGCTTAGAATGTTCTAGGAATATGTATTTGGACTTATAAGAACCATTAGAATGATCCTAAACAATACTTGAGTCCTCAAGGGACGTAGAGGGTGTAGCACGAGTCCTTGGATGTTCTAACAAGTGTATAATGGTTAAGAGAGTATTCTAAAGGCTTAGAATGGTCTAGGAATGTGTATTAGGAGTTATAAGAACCATTAGAATGATCCTAAACATTGCTCGGTACCCCAAGTGACGTAGAGGGTGTAGCACGAGTCCTTGGAGGTTCTAACAAGTGCAAAAATGGTTAAGAGAGTATTCTAAAGGCTTAGAATTGTCTAGGAATGTGTATTAGGACTATAAGAACCATTAGAATGATCCTAAACAATACTTGAGTCCTCAAGGGACGTAGAGGGTGTAGCATGAGTCCTTGGAGGTTTTAACAAGTGTATAATGGTTAAGAGAGTATTCTAAAGGCTTAGAATGGTCTAGGAATGTGTATTAGGACTTATAAAAACCATTAGAATGATCCTAAACATTGCTTGGTACACCAAGGGACGTAGAGGGTGTAGCTCGAGTCCTTGGATGTTCTAACAAGTGTAGAATGGTTAAGAGAGTATTCTAAAGGCTTAGAATCGTCTAGGAATGTGTCTCAGGACTTATAAGAACCATTAGAATGATCCTAAACATTGCTCGGTACCCCAAGTGACGTAGAGGGTGTAACACGAGTCCTTGGAGTTTCTAACAAGTGTAGAATGGTTATGAGAGTATTCTAAAGGCTTAGAATGGTCTAGGAATGTGTATTAGGAGTTATAAGAACCATTAGAATGATCCTAAACAATGCTTGAGTCCCCAAGGGACGTAGAGGGTCTAGCATGTGTCCTTGGAGGTTCTAACAAGTGTAGAATGGTTAAGAGAGTATTCTAAAGGCTTAGAATGGTCTAGGAAGGTGTATTAGGACTTATAAAAACCATTAGAATGATCCTAAACATTGCTTGGTACACTAAGGGACGTAGAGGGTGTAGCACGAGTCCTTGGATGTTCTAACAAGTGTAGAATGGTTAAGAGAGTATTCTAAAGGATTAGAATGGTCTAGGAATGTGTATTAGGACTTATAAGAACCATTAGAATGATCCTAAACAATACTTGAGTCCTCAAGGGACGTAGAGGGTGTAGCATGAGTCCTTGGAGGTTTTAACAAGTGTATAATGGTTAAGAGAGTATTCTAAAGGCTTAGAATGGTCGAGGAATATGTATTAGGACTTATAAGAACCATTAGAATGATCCTAAACATTGCTCGGTACCCCAAGGGACGTAGAGGGTGTAGCACGAGTCCTTGGAGGTTCTAACAAGTGTAGAATGGTTAAGAGAGTATTCTAAAGGCTTAGAATTGTCTAGGAATGTGTATTAGGACTTATAAGAACCATTAGAATGATCCTAAACAATACTTGAGTCCTCAAGGGACGTAGAGGGTGTAGCATGAGTCCTTGGAGGTTTTAACAAGTGTATAATGGTTAAGAGAGTATTCTAAAGGCTTAGAATGGTCTAGGAATGTGTATTAGGACTTATAAGAACCATTAGAATGATCCTAAAAATTGCTCGGTACCCCAAGTGACGTAGAGGGTGTAGCACGAGTCCTTGGAGGTTCTAACAAGTGTAGAATGGTTAAGAGAGTATTCTAAAGGCTTAGAATGTTCTAGGAATATGTATTTGGACTTATAAGAACCATTAGAATGATCCTAAACAATACTTGAGTCCTCAAGGGACGTAGAGGGTGTAGCACGAGTCCTTGGATGTTCTAACAAGTGTATAATGGTTAAGAGAGTATTCTAAAGGCTTAGAATGGTCTAGGAATGTGTATTAGGAGTTATAAGAACCATTAGAATGATCCTAAACATTGCTCGGTACCCCAAGTGACGTAGAGGGTGTAGCACGAGTCCTTGGAGGTTCTAACAAGTGTAGAATGGTTAAGAGAGTATTCTAAAGGCCTAGAATGGTCTAGGAATATGTATTTGGACTTATAAGAACCATTAGAATGATCCTAAACAATGCATGAGTCCCCAAGGGACGTAGAGCGTGTAGCATGAGTCCTTGGAGGTTTTAACAAGTGTAGAATGGTTAAGAGAGTATTCTAAAGGCTTAGAATGTTCTAGGAATATGTATTTGGACTTATAAGAACCATTAGAATGATCCTAAACAATACTTGAGTCCTCAAGGGACGTAGAGGGTGTAGCACGAGTCCTTGGATGTTCTAACAAGTGTATAATGGTTAAGAGAGTATTCTAAAGGCTTAGAATGGTCTAGGAATGTGTATTAGGAGTTATAAGAACCATTAGAATGATCCTAAACAATACTTGAGTCCCCAAGGGACGTAGAGGGTGTAGCATGTGTCCTTGGAGGTTCTAACAAGTGTAGAATGGTTATGAGAGTATTCTAAAGGCTTAGAATGGTCTAGGAATGTGTATTAGGAGTTATAAGAACCATTAGAATGATCCTAAACAATGCTTGAGTCCCCAAGGGACGTAGAGGGTCTAGCATGTGTCCTTGGAGGTTCTAACAAGTGTAGAATGGTTAAGAGAGTATTCTAAAGGCTTAGAATGGTCTAGGAAGGTGTATTAGGACTTATAAAAACCATTAGAATGATCCTAAACATTGCTTGGTACACTAAGGGACGTAGAGGGTGTAGCACGAGTCCTTGGATGTTCTAACAAGTGTAGAATGGTTAAGAGAGTATTCTAAAGGATTAGAATGGTCTAGGAATGTGTATTAGGACTTATAAGAACCATTAGAATGATCCTAAACAATACTTGAGTCCTCAAGGGACGTAGAGGGTGTAGCATGAGTCCTTGGAGGTTTTAACAAGTGTATAATGGTTAAGAGAGTATTCTAAAGGCTTAGAATGGTCTAGGAATGTGTATTACGAGTTATAAGAACCATTAGAATGATCCTAAACATTGCTCGGTACCCCAAGTGACGTAGAGGGTGTAGCACGAGTCCTTGGAGGTTCTAACAAGTGTAGAATGGTTAAGAGAGTATTCTAAAGGCTTAGAATTGTCTAGGAATGTGTATTAGGACTTATAAGAACCATTAGAATGATCCTAAACAATACTTGAGTCCTCAAGGGACGTAGAGGGTGTAGCATGAGTCCTTGGAGGTTTTAACAAGTGTATAATGGTTAAGAGAGTATTCTAAAGGCTTAGAATGGTCTAGGAATTTGTATTAGGAGTTATAAGAACCATTAGAATGATCCTAAACATTGCTCGGTACCCCAAGTGACGTAGAGGGTGTAGCACGAGTCCTTGGAGGTTCTAACAAGTGTAGAATGGTTAAGAGAGTATTCTAAAGGCCTAGAATGGTCTAGGAATATGTATTTGGACTTATAAGAACCATTAGAATGATCCTAAACAATGCTTAAGTCCCCAAGGGACGTAGAGGGTGTAGCATGAGTCCTTGGAGTTTCTAACAAGTGTAGAATGGTTAAGAGAGTATTCTAAAGGCTTAGAATGGTCTAGGAAGGTGTATTAAAACTTATAAGAACCATTAGAATGATCCTAAACATTGCTTGGTACACCAAGGGACGTAGAGGGTGTAGCACGAGTCCTTGGAGGTTCTAACAAGTGTATAATGGTTAAGAGAGTATTCAAAAGGCTTAGAATGGTCTAGGAATGTGTATTAGGACTTATAAGAACCATTCGAATGATCCTAAACAATGCTTGAGTCCCCAAGGGACGTAGAGGGTGTAGCATGTGTCCTTGGAGGTTCTAACAAGTGTAGAATGGTTAAGAGAGTATTCTAAAGGCTTAGAATGGTCTAGGAAGGTGTATTAGGACTTATAAAAACCATTAGAATGATCCTAAACATTGCTTGGTACACCAAGGGACGTAGAGGGTGTAGCTCGAGTCCTTGGATGTTCTAACAAGTGTAGAATGGTTAAGAGAGTATTCTAAAGGCTTAGAATCGTCTAGGAATGTGTCTCAGGACTTATAAGAACCATTAGAATGATCTTAAACATTGCTCGGTACCCCAAGTGACGTAGAGGGTGTAACACGAGTCCTTGGAGTTTCTAACAAGTGTAGAATGGTTAAGAGAGTATTCTAAAGGCTTAGAATGGTCTAGGAATGTGTATTAGGAGTTATAAGAACCATTAGAATGATCCTAAACAATGCTTGAGTCCCCAAGGGACGTAGAGGGTGTAGCATGTGTCCTTGGAGGTTCTAACAAGTGTAGAATGGTTAAGAGAGTATTCTAAAGGCTTAGAATGGTCTAGGAAGGTGTATTAGGACTTATAAAAACCATTAGAATGATCCTAAACATTGCTTGGTACACTAAGGGACGTAGAGGGTGTAGCACGAGTCCTTGGATGTTCTAACAAGTGTAGAATGGTTAAGAGAGTATTCTAAAGGATTAGAATGGTCTAGGAATGTGTATTAGGACTTATAAGAACCATTAGAATGATCCTAAACAATACTTGAGTCCTCAAGGGACGTAGAGGGTGTAGCATGAGTCCTTGGAGGTTTTAACAAGTGTATAATGGTTAAGAGAGTATTCTAAAGGCTTAGAATGGTCGAGGAATATGTATTAGGACTTATAAGAACCATTAGAATGATCCTAAACATTGCTCGGTACCCCAAGGGACGTAGAGGGTGTAGCACGAGTCCTTGGAGGTTCTAACAAGTGTAGAATGGTTAAGAGAGTATTCTAAAGGCTTAGAATGTTCTAGGAATATGTATTTGGACTTATAAGAACCATTAGAATGATCCTAAACAATACTTGAGTCCTCAAGGGACGTAGAGGGTGTAGCACGAGTCCTTGGATGTTCTAACAAGTGTATAATGGTTAAGAGAGTATTCTAAAGGCTTAGAATGGTCTAGGAATGTGTATTAGGAGTTATAAGAACCATTAGAATGATCCTAAACATTGCTCGGTACCCCAAGTGACGTAGAGGGTGTAGCACGAGTCCTTGGAGGTTCTAACAAGTGTAGAATGGTTAAGAGAGTATTCTAAAGGCCTAGAATGGTCTAGGAATATGTATTTGGACTTATAAGAACCATTACAATGATCCTAAACAATGCTTGAGTCCCCAAGGGACGTAGAGCGTGTAGCATGAGTCCTTGGAGGTTTTAACAATTGTAGAATGGTTAAGAGAGTATTCTAAAGGCTTAGAATGTTCTAGGAATATGTATTTGGACTTATAAGAACCATTAGAATGATCCTAAACAATACTTGAGTCCTCAAGGGACGTAGAGGGTGTAGCACGAGTCCTTGGATGTTCTAACAAGTGTATAATGGTTAAGAGAGTATTCTAAAGGCTTAGAATGGTCTAGGAATGTGTATTAGGAGTTATAAGAACCATTAGAATGATCCTAAACATTGCTCGGTACCCCAAGTGACGTAGAGGGTGTAGCACGAGTCCTTGGAGGTTCTAACAAGTGCAAAAATGGTTAAGAGAGTATTCTAAAGGCTTAGAATTGTCTAGGAATGTGTATTAGGACTATAAGAACCATTAGAATGATCCTAAACAATACTTGAGTCCTCAAGGGACGTAGAGGGTGTAGCATGAGTCCTTGGAGGTTTTAACAAGTGTATAATGGTTAAGAGAGTATTCTAAAGGCTTAGAATGGTCTAGGAATGTGTATTAGGACTTATAAAAACCATTAGAATGATCCTAAACATTGCTTGGTACACCAAGGGACGTAGAGGGTGTAGCTCGAGTCCTTGGATGTTCTAACAAGTGTAGAATGGTTAAGAGAGTATTCTAAAGGCTTAGAATCGTCTAGGAATGTGTCTCAGGACTTATAAGAACCATTAGAATGATCCTAAACATTGCTCGGTACCCCAAGTGACGTAGAGGGTGTAACACGAGTCCTTGGAGTTTCTAACAAGTGTAGAATGGTTATGAGAGTATTCTAAAGGCTTAGAATGGTCTAGGAATGTGTATTAGGAGTTATAAGAACCATTAGAATGATCCTAAACAATGCTTGAGTCCCCAAGGGACGTAGAGGGTCTAGCATGTGTCCTTGGAGGTTCTAACAAGTGTAGAATGGTTAAGAGAGTATTCTAAAGGCTTAGAATGGTCTAGGAAGGTGTATTAGGACTTATAAAAACCATTAGAATGATCCTAAACATTGCTTGGTACACTAAGGGACGTAGAGGGTGTAGCACGAGTCCTTGGATGTTCTAACAAGTGTAGAATGGTTAAGAGAGTATTCTAAAGGATTAGAATGGTCTAGGAATGTGTATTAGGACTTATAAGAACCATTAGAATGATCCTAAACAATACTTGAGTCCTCAAGGGACGTAGAGGGTGTAGCATGAGTCCTTGGAGGTTTTAACAAGTGTATAATGGTTAAGAGAGTATTCTAAAGGCTTAGAATGGTCGAGGAATATGTATTAGGACTTATAAGAACCATTAGAATGATCCTAAACATTGCTCGGTACCCCAAGGGACGTAGAGGGTGTAGCACGAGTCCTTGGAGGTTCTAACAAGTGTAGAATGGTTAAGAGAGTATTCTAAAGGCTTAGAATTGTCTAGGAATGTGTATTAGGACTTATAAGAACCATTAGAATGATCCTAAACAATACTTGAGTCCTCAAGGGACGTAGAGGGTGTAGCATGAGTCCTTGGAGGTTTTAACAAGTGTATAATGGTTAAGAGAGTATTCTAAAGGCTTAGAATGGTCTAGGAATGTGTATTAGGACTTATAAGAACCATTAGAATGATCCTAAAAATTGCTCGGTACCCCAAGTGACGTAGAGGGTGTAGCACGAGTCCTTGGAGGTTCTAACAAGTGTAGAATGGTTAAGAGAGTATTCTAAAGGCTTAGAATGTTCTAGGAATATGTATTTGGACTTATAAGAACCATTAGAATGATCCTAAACAATACTTGAGTCCTCAAGGGACGTAGAGGGTGTAGCACGAGTCCTTGGATGTTCTAACAAGTGTATAATGGTTAAGAGAGTATTCTAAAGGCTTAGAATGGTCTAGGAATGTGTATTAGGAGTTATAAGAACCATTAGAATGATCCTAAACATTGCTCGGTACCCCAAGTGACGTAGAGGGTGTAGCACGAGTCCTTGGAGGTTCTAACAAGTGTAGAATGGTTAAGAGAGTATTCTAAAGGCCTAGAATGGTCTAGGAATATGTATTTGGACTTATAAGAACCATTAGAATGATCCTAAACAATGCATGAGTCCCCAAGGGACGTAGAGCGTGTAGCATGAGTCCTTGGAGGTTTTAACAAGTGTAGAATGGTTAAGAGAGTATTCTAAAGGCTTAGAATGTTCTAGGAATATGTATTTGGACTTATAAGAACCATTAGAATGATCCTAAACAATACTTGAGTCCTCAAGGGACGTAGAGGGTGTAGCACGAGTCCTTGGATGTTCTAACAAGTGTATAATGGTTAAGAGAGTATTCTAAAGGCTTAGAATGGTCTAGGAATGTGTATTAGGAGTTATAAGAACCATTAGAATGATCCTAAACATTGCTCGGTACCCCAAGTGACGTAGAGGGTGTAGCACGAGTCCTTGGAGGTTCTAACAAGTGTAGAATGGTTAAGAGAGTATTCTAAAGGCTTAGAATTGTCTAGGAATGTGTATTAGGACTTATAAGAACCATTAGAATGATCCTAAACAATACTTGAGTCCTCAAGGGACGTAGAGGGTGTAGCATGAGTCCTTGGAGGTTTTAACAAGTGTATAATGGTTAAGAGAGTATTCTAAAGGCTTAGAATGGTCTAGGAATGTGTATTAGGAGTTATAAGAACCATTAGAATGATCCTAAACATTGCTCGGTACCCCAAGTGACGTAGAGGGTGTAGCACGAGTCCTTGGAGGTTCTAACAAGTGTAGAATGGTTAAGAGAGTATTCTAAAGGCCTAGAATGGTCTAGGAATATGTATTTGGACTTATAAGAATCATTAGAATGATCCTAAACAATGCTTAAGTCCCCAAGGGACGTAGAGGGTGTAGCATGAGTCCTTGGAGTTTCTAACAAGTGTAGACTGGTTAAGAGAGTATTCTAAAGGCTTAGAATGGTCTAGGAAGGTGTATTAAAACTTATAAGAACCATTAGAATGATCCTAAACATTGCTAGGTACACCAAGGGACGTAGAGGGTGTAGCACGAGTCCTTGGAGGTTCTACAAGTTTATAATGGTTAAGAGAGTATTCAAAAGGCTTAGAATGGTCTAGGAATGTGTATTAGGACTTATAAGAACCATTCGAATGATCCTAAACAATGCTTGAGTCCCCAAGGGACGTAGAGGGTGTAGCATGTGTCCTTGGAGGTTCTAACAAGTGTAGAATGGTTAAGAGAGTATTCTAAAGGCTTAGAATGGTCTAGGAAGGTGTATTAGGACTTATAAAAACCATTAGAATGATCCTAAACATTGCTTGGTACACCAAGGGACGTAGAGGGTGTAGCTCGAGTCCTTGGATGTTCTAACAAGTGTAGAATGGTTAAGAGAGTATTCTAAAGGCTTAGAATCGTCTAGGAATGTGTCTCAGGACTTATAAGAACCATTAGAATGATCCTAAACATTGCTCGGTACCCCAAGTGACGTAGAGGGTGTAACACGAGTCCTTGGAGTTTCTAACAAGTGTAGAATGGTTAAGAGAGTATTCTAAAGGCTATAAGAACCATTAGAATGATCCTAAAAATTGCTCGGTACCCCAAGTGACGTAGAGGGTGTAGCACGAGTCCTTGGAGGTTCTAACAAGTGTAGAATGGTTAAGAGAGTATTCTAAAGGCTTAGAATGTTCTAGGAATATGTATTTGGACTTATAAGAACCATTAGAATGATCCTAAACAATACTTGAGTCCTCAAGGGACGTAGAGGGTGTAGCACGAGTCCTTGGATGTTCTAACAAGTGTATAATGGTTAAGAGAGTATTCTAAAGGCTTAGAATGGTCTAGGAATGTGTATTAGGAGTTATAAGAACCATTAGAATGATCCTAAACATTGGTCGGTACCCCAAGTGACGTAGAGGGTGTAGCACGAGTCCTTGGAGGTTCTAACAAGTGTAGAATGGTTAAGAGAGTATTCTAAAGGCTTAGAATCTAGGAATGTGTATTAGGACTTATAAGAACCATTAGAATGATCCTAAGCAATACTTGAGTCCTCAAGGGACGTAGAGGGTGTAGCACGAGTCCTTGGATGTTCTAACAAGTGTATAATGGTTAAGAGAGTATTCTAAAGGCTTAGAATGGTCTAGGAATGTGTATTAGGAGTTATAAGAACCATTAGAATGATCCTAAACATTGCTCGGTACCCCAAGTGACGTAGAGGGTGTAGCACGAGTCCTTGGAGGTTCTAACAAGTGTAGAATGGTTAAGAGAGTATTCTAAAGGCTATGAATGGTCTAGGAATATGTATTTGGACTTATAAGAACCATTAGAATGATCCTAAACAATGCTTGAGTCCCCAAGGGACATAGAGCGTGTAGCATGAGTCCTTGGAGGTTCTAACAAGTGTAGAATGGTTAAGAGAGTATTCTAAAGGCTTAGGATCTAGGAGTGTGTATTAGGACTTATAAGAACATTAGAATGATCCTAAACAGTGCTTGGTACACCAAGGGACGTAGAGGGTGTAGCACGAGTCCTTGGATGTTCTAACAAGTATGGAATGGTTAAGAGAGTATTCTAAAGGCTTAGAATGGTCTAGGAATGTGTATTAGGACTTATAAGAACCATTAGAATGATCCTAAACATTCTCGGTACCCCAAGTGACGTAGAGGGTGTAGCACGAGTCCTTGGAGGTTCTAACAAGTGTAGAATGGTTAAGAGTGTATTCTAAAGGCTTAGAATGGTCTAGGAATATGTATTTGGACTTATAAGAACCATTAGAAGGATCCTAAACAATGCTTGAGTCCCCAAGGGAAGTAGAGCGTGTCGCACGAGTCCTTGGAGGTTCTAACAAGTGTAGAATGGTTAAGAGAGTATTCTAAAGGCTTAGAATGGTCTAGGAATGTGTATTAGGACTTATAAGAACCATTAGAATGATCCTAAACATTGCTTGGTACACCAAGGGATGTAGAGGGTGTAGCACGAGTCCTTGGATGTTCTAACAAGTGTAGAATGGTTAAGAGAGTATTCTAAAGGCTTAGAAAGGTCTAGGAATGTGTATTAGGACTTATAAGAACCATTAGAATGATCCTAAACAATGCTTGAGTCCCCAAGGGACGTATAGGGTGTAGCACGAGTCCTTGGAGGTTCTAACAAGTGTAGAATGGTTAAGAGAGTATTCTAAAGGCTTAGAATGGTCTAGGAATGTGTATTAGGACTTATAAGAACCATTAGAATGATCCTAAAAATTGCTCGGTACCCCAAGTGACGTAGAGGGTGTAGCACGAGTCCTTGGAGGTTCTAACAAGTGTAGAATGGTTAAGAGAGTATTCTAAAGGCTTAGAATGTTCTAGGAATATGTATTTGGACTTATAAGAACCATTAGAATGATCCTAAACAATACTTGAGTCCTCAAGGGACGTAGAGGGTGTAGCACGAGTCCTTGGATGTTCTAACAAGTGTATAATGGTTAAGAGAGTATTCTAAAGGCTTAGAATGGTCTAGGAATGTGTATTAGGAGTTATAAGAACCATTAGAATGATCCTAAACATTGCTCGGTACCCCAAGTGACGTAGAGGGTGTAGCACGAGTCCTTGGAGGTTCTAACAAGTGTAGAATGGTTAAGAGTGTATTCTAAAGGCTTAGAATGGTCTAGGAATATGTATTTGGACTTATAAGAACCATTAGAAGGATCCTAAACAATGCTTGAGTCCCCAAGGGAAGTAGAGCGTGTCGCACGAGTCCTTGGAGGTTCTAACAAGTGTAGAATGGTTAAGAGAGTATTCTAAAGGCTTAGAATGGTCTAGGAATGTGTATTAGGACTTATAAGAACCATTAGAATGATCCTAAACATTGCTTGGTACACCAAGGGATGTAGAGGGTGTAGCACGAGTCCTTGGATGTTCTAACAAGTGTAGAATGGTTAAGAGAGTATTCTAAAGGCTTAGAAAGGTCTAGGAATGTGTATTAGGACTTATAAGAACCATTAGAATGATCCTAAACAATGCTTGAGTCCCCAAGGGACGTATAGGGTGTAGCACGAGTCCTTGGAGGTTCTAACAAGTGTAGAATGGTTAAGAGAGTATTCTAAAGGCTTAGAATGGTCTAGGAATATGTATTTGGACTTATAAGAACCATTAGAATGATCCTAAACAATACTTGAGTCCTCAAGGGACGTAGAGGGTGTAGCACGAGTCCTTGGATGTTCTAACAAGTGTATAATGGTTAAGAGAGTATTCTAAAGGCTTAGAATGGTCTAGAATGTTTATTAGGACTTATAAGAACCATTAGAATGATCCTAAACAGTACTTGAGTCCTCAAGGGACATAGAGGGTGTAGCACGAGTCCTTGGAGGTTTTAACAAGTGTATAATGGTTAAGAGAGTATTCCAAACGCTTAGAATGGTCTAGGAATATGTATTTGGACTTATATGAACCATTAGAATGATCCTAAACAATGCTCTAGTCCCCATGGGACGTAGAGGGTGTAGCATGAGTCCTTGGAGGTTCTAACAAGTGTAGAATGGTTAAGAGAGTATTCTAAAGGCTTAGAATGGTCTAGGAATGTGTATTAGGACTTATAAGAACCATTAGAATGATCCTAAACAATGCTTGGTACACCAAGGGATGTAGAGGGTGTAGCACGAGTCCTTGGATGTTCTAACAAGTGTAGAATGGTTAAGAGAGTATTCTAAAGGCTTAGAAAGGTCTAGGAATGTGTATTAGGACTTATAAGAACCATTAGAATGATCCTAAACATTGCTCGGTACCCCAAGTGATCTAGAGGGTGTAGCACGAGTCCTTGGAGGTTCTAACAAGTGTAGAATGGTTAATAGTGTATTCTAAAGGCTTAGAATGAACTAGGAATATGTATTTGGACTTATAAGAACCATTAGAATGATCCTAAACAATGCTTGAGTCCCCAAGGGAAGTAGAGCGTGTCGCACGAGTCCTTGGAGGTTCTAACAAGTGTAGAATGGTTAAGAGAGTATTCTAAAGGCTTAGAATGGTCTAGGAATGTGTATTAGGACTTATAAGAACCATTAGAATGACCCTAAACATGGCTTGGTACCCTAAAGGACGTAGAGGGTGTAGCACGAGTCCTTGGAGGTTCTAACAAGTGTAGAATAGTTAAGAGAGTATTCTAAAGGCTTAGAATGGTCTAGGAAGGTGTATTGGGACTTATAAGAACCATTAGAATGATCCTAAACATCGCTTGGTACACCAAGGGATGTAGAGGGTGTAGCACGAGTCCTTGGATGTTCTAACAAGTGAAGAATGGTTAAGAGAGTATCCTAAAGGCTTAGAATGGTCTAGGAATGTGTATTAGGACTTATAAGAACCATTAGAATGATCCTAAGCAATACTTGAGTCCTCAAGGGACGTAGAGGGTGTAGCATGAGTCCTTGGAGGTTTTAACAAGTGTATAATGGTTAAGAGAGTATTCTAAAGGCTTAGAATCTAGGAATGTGTATTAGGACTTATAAGAACATTAGAATGATCCTAAACAGTGCTTGGTACACCAAGGGACGTAGAGGGTGTAGCACGAGTCCTTGGATGTTCTAACAAGTATGGAATGGTTAAGAGAGTATTCTAAAGGCTTAGAATGGTCTAGGAATGTGTATTAGGACTTATAAGAACCATTAGAATGATCCTAAACAATACTTGAGTCCTCAAGGGACATAGAGGGTGTAGCACGAGTCCTTGGAGGTTCTAACAAGTGTAGAATGGTTAAGAGAGTATTCTAAAGGCTTAGAATGGTCTAGGAATGTTTATTAGGACTTATAAGAACCATTAGAATGATCCTAAACAGTACTTGAGTCCTCAAGGGACATAGAGGGTGTAGCACGAGTCCTTGGAGGTTTTAACAAGTGTATAATGGTTAAGAGAGTATTCCAAACGCTTAGAATGGTCTAGGAATATGTATTTGGACTTATATGAACCATTAGAATGATCCTAAACAATGCTCTAGTCCCCATGGGACGTAGAGGGTGTAGCATGAGTCCTTGGAGGTTCTAACAAGTGTAGAATGGTTAAGAGAGTATTCTAAAGGCATAGAATGGTCTAGGAAGGTGTATTAGGACTTATAAGAACCATTAGAATGATCCTCAACATTGCTTGGTACACCAAGGGATGTAGAGGGTGTAGCACGAGTCCTTGGATGTTCTAACAAGTGTAGAATGGTTAAGAGAGTATTCTAAAGGCTTAGAAAGGTCTAGGAATGTGTATTAGGACTTATAAGAACCATTAGAATGATCCTAAACAATACTTGAGTCCTCAAGGGACATAGAGGGTGTAGCACGAGTCCTTGGAGGTTCTAACAAGTGTAGAATGGTTAAGAGAGTATTCTAAAGGCTTAGAATGGTCTAGGAATGTTTATTAGGACTTATAAGAACCATTAGAATGATCCTAAACAGTACTTGAGTCCTCAAGGGACATAGAGGGTGTAGCACGAGTCCTTGGAGGTTTTAACAAGTGTATAATGGTTAAGAGAGTATTCCAAACGCTTAGAATGGTCTAGGAATATGTATTTGGACTTATATGAACCATTAGAATGATCCTAAACAATGCTCTAGTCCCCATGGGACGTAGAGGGTGTAGCATGAGTCCTTGGAGGTTCTAACAAGTGTAGAATGGTTAAGAGAGTATTCTAAAGGCTTAGAATGGTCTAGGAATGTGTATTAGGACTTATAAGAACCATTAGAATGATCCTAAACATTGCTTGGTACACCAAGGGATGTAGAGGGTGTAGCACGAGTCCTTGGATGTTCTAACAAGTGTAGAATGGTTAAGAGAGTATTCTAAAGGCTTAGAAAGGTCTAGGAATGTGTATTAGGACTTATAAGAACCATTAGAATGATCCTAAACATTGCTCGGTACCCCAAGTGATCTAGAGGGTGTAGCACGAGTCCTTGGAGGTTCTAACAAGTGTAGAATAGTTAAGAGTGTATTCTAAAGGCTTAGAATGAACTAGGAATATGTATTTGGACTTATAAGAACCATTAGAATGATCCTAAACAATGCTTGAGTCCCCAAGGGAAGTAGAGCGTGTCGCACGAGTCCTTGGAGGTTCTAACAAGTGTAGAATGGTTAAGAGAGTATTCTAAAGGCTTAGAATGGTCTAGGAATGTGTATTAGGAATTATAAGAACCATTAGAATGACCCTAAACATTGCTTGGTATCCCAAAGGACGTAGAGGGTGTAGCACGAGTCCTTGGAGGTTCTAACAAGTGTAGAATAGTTAAGAGAGTATTCTAAAGGCTTAGAATGGTCTAGGAAGGTGTATTGGGACTTATAAGAACCATTAGAATGATCCTAAACATCGCTTGGTACACCAAGGGATGTAGAGGGTGTAGCACGAGTCCTTGGATGTTCTAACAAGTGAAGAATGGTTAAGAGAGTATCCTAAAGGCTTAGAATGGTCTAGGAATGTGTATTAGGACTTATAAGAACCATTAGAATGATCCTAAGCAATACTTGAGTCCTCAAGGGACGTAGAGGGTGTAGCATGAGTCCTTGGAGGTTTTAACAAGTGTATAATGGTTAAGAGAGTATTCTAAAGGCTTAGAATCTAGGAATGTGTATTAGGACTTATAAGAACATTAGAATGATCCTAAACAGTGCTTGGTACACCAAGGGACGTAGAGGGTGTAGCACGAGTCCTTGGATGTTCTAACAAGTATGGAATGGTTAAGAGAGTATTCTAAAGGCTTAGAAAGGTCTAGGAATGTGTATTAGGACTTATAAGAACCATTAGAATGATCCTAAACAATGCTTGAGTCCCCAAGGGACGTATAGGGTGTAGCACGAGTCCTTGGAGGTTCTAACAAGTGTAGAATGGTTAAGAGAGTATTCTAAAGGCTTAGAATGGTCTAGGAATGTGTATTAGGACTTATAAGAACCATTAGAATGATCCTAAAAATTGCTCGGTACCCCAAGTGACGTAGAGGGTGTAGCACGAGTCCTTGGAGGTTCTAACAAGTGTAGAATGGTTAAGAGAGTATTCTAAAGGCTTAGAATGTTCTAGGAATATGTATTTGGACTTATAAGAACCATTAGAATGATCCTAAACAATACTTGAGTCCTCAAGGGACGTAGAGGGTGTAGCACGAGTCCTTGGATGTTCTAACAAGTGTATAATGGTTAAGAGAGTATTCTAAAGGCTTAGAATGGTCTAGGAATGTGTATTAGGAGTTATAAGAACCATTAGAATGATCCTAAACATTGCTCGGTACCCCAAGTGACGTAGAGGGTGTAGCACGAGTCCTTGGAGGTTCTAACAAGTGTAGAATGGTTAAGAGAGTATTCTAAAGGCCTAGAATGGTCTAGGAATATGTATTTGGACTTATAAGAACCATTAGAATGATCCTAAACAATGCTTGAGTCCCCAAGGGACGTAGAGCGTGTAGCATGAGTCCTTGGAGGTTTTAACAAGTGTAGAATGGTTAAGAGAGTATTCTAAAGGCTTAGAATGGTCTAGGAAGGTGTATTAGGACTTATAAGAACCATTAGAATGATCCTAAACATTGCTTGGTACACAAAGGGATGTAGAGGGTGTAGCACGAGTCCTTTGATGTTCTAACAAGTGTAGAATGGTTAAGAGAGTATTCTAAAGGCTTAGAATGGTCTAGGAATGTGTATTAGGACTTATAAGAACCATTAGAATGATCCTAAACATTGCTCGGTACCCCAAGTGACCTAGAGGGTGTAGCACGAGTCGTTGGAGGTTCTAACAAGTGTAGAATGGTTAAGAGTGTATTCTAAAGGCTTAGAATGGTCTAGGAATATGTATTTGGACTTATAAGAACCATTAGAATGATCCTAAACAATGCTTGAGTCCCCAAAGGAAGTAGAGCGTGTCGCACGAGTCCTTGGAGGTTCTAACAAGTGTAGAATGGTTAAGAGAGTATTCTAAAGGCTTAGAATGGTCTAGAATGTTTATTAGGACTTATAAGAACCATTAGAATGATCCTAAACAGTACTTGAGTCCTCAAGGGACATAGAGGGTGTAGCACGAGTCCTTGGAGGTTTTAACAAGTGTATAATGGTTAAGAGAGTATTCCAAACGCTTAGAATGGTCTAGGAATATGTATTTGGACTTATATGAACCATTAGAATGATCCTAAACAATGCTCTAGTCCCCATGGGACGTAGAGGGTGTAGCATGAGTCCTTGGAGGTTCTAACAAGTGTAGAATGGTTAAGAGAGTATTCTAAAGGCTTAGAATGGTCTAGGAATGTGTATTAGGACTTATAAGAACCATTAGAATGATCCTAAACAATGCTTGGTACACCAAGGGATGTAGAGGGTGTAGCACGAGTCCTTGGATGTTCTAACAAGTGTAGAATGGTTAAGAGAGTATTCTAAAGGCTTAGAAAGGTCTAGGAATGTGTATTAGGACTTATAAGAACCATTAGAATGATCCTAAACATTGCTCGGTACCCCAAGTGATCTAGAGGGTGTAGCACGAGTCCTTGGAGGTTCTAACAAGTGTAGAATGGTTAAGAGTGTATTCTAAAGGCTTAGAATGAACTAGGAATATGTATTTGGACTTATAAGAACCATTAGAATGATCCTAAACAATGCTTGAGTCCCCAAGGGAAGTAGAGCGTGTCGCACGAGTCCTTGGAGGTTCTAACAAGTGTAGAATGGTTAAGAGAGTATTCTAAAGGCTTAGAATGGTCTAGGAATGTGTATTAGGACTTATAAGAACCATTAGAATGACCCTAAACATGGCTTGGTACCCTAAAGGACGTAGAGGGTGTAGCACGAGTCCTTGGAGGTTCTAACAAGTGTAGAATAGTTAAGAGAGTATTCTAAAGGCTTAGAATGGTCTAGGAAGGTGTATTGGGACTTATAAGAACCATTAGAATGATCCTAAACATCGCTTGGTACACCAAGGGATGTAGAGGGTGTAGCACGAGTCCTTGGATGTTCTAACAAGTGAAGAATGGTTAAGAGAGTATCCTAAAGGCTTAGAATGGTCTAGGAATGTGTATTAGGACTTATAAGAACCATTAGAATGATCCTAAGCAATACTTGAGTCCTCAAGGGACGTAGAGGGTGTAGCATGAGTCCTTGGAGGTTTTAACAAGTGTATAATGGTTAAGAGAGTATTCTAAAGGCTTAGAATCTAGGAATGTGTATTAGGACTTATAAGAACATTAGAATGATCCTAAACAGTGCTTGGTACACCAAGGGACGTAGAGGGTGTAGCACGAGTCCTTGGATGTTCTAACAAGTATGGAATGGTTAAGAGAGTATTCTAAAGGCTTAGAATGGTCTAGGAATGTGTATTAGGACTTATAAGAACCATTAGAATGATCCTAAACAATACTTGAGTCCTCAAGGGACATAGAGGGTGTAGCACGAGTCCATGGAGGTTCTAACAAGTGTAGAATGGTTAAGAGAGTATTCTAAAGGCTTAGAATGGTCTAGGAATGTTTATTAGGACTTATAAGAACCATTAGAATGATCCTAAACAGTACTTGAGTCCTCAAGGGACATAGAGGGTGTAGCACGAGTCCTTGGAGGTTTTAACAAGTGTATAATGGTTAAGAGAGTATTCCAAACGCTTAGAATGGTCTAGGAATATGTATTTGGACTTATATGAACCATTAGAATGATCCTAAACAATGCTCTAGTCCCCATGGGACGTAGAGGGTGTAGCATGAGTCCTTGGAGGTTCTAACAAGTGTAGAATGGTTAAGAGAGTATTCTAAAGGCATAGAATGGTCTAGGAAGGTGTATTAGGACTTATAAGAACCATTAGAATGATCCTCAACATTGCTTGGTACACCAAGGGATGTAGAGGGTGTAGCACGAGTCCTTGGATGTTCTAACAAGTGTAGAATGGTTAAGAGAGTATTCTAAAGGCTTAGAAAGGTCTAGGAATGTGTATTAGGACTTATAAGAACCATTAGAATGATCCTAAACAATACTTGAGTCCTCAAGGGACATAGAGGGTGTAGCACGAGTCCTTGGAGGTTCTAACAAGTGTAGAATGGTTAAGAGAGTATTCTAAAGGCTTAGAATGGTCTAGGAATGTTTATTAGGACTTATAAGAACCATTAGAATGATCCTAAACAGTACTTGAGTCCTCAAGGGACATAGAGGGTGTAGCACGAGTCCTTGGAGGTTTTAACAAGTGTATAATGGTTAAGAGAGTATTCCAAACGCTTAGAATGGTCTAGGAATATGTATTTGGACTTATATGAACCATTAGAATGATCCTAAACAATGCTCTAGTCCCCATGGGACGTAGAGGGTGTAGCATGAGTCCTTGGAGGTTCTAACAAGTGTAGAATGGTTAAGAGAGTATTCTAAAGGCTTAGAATGGTCTAGGAATGTGTATTAGGACTTATAAGAACCATTAGAATGATCCTAAACATTGCTTGGTACACCAAGGGATGTAGAGGGTGTAGCACGAGTCCTTGGATGTTCTAACAAGTGTAGAATGGTTAAGAGAGTATTCTAAAGGCTTAGAAAGGTCTAGGAATGTGTATTAGGACTTATAAGAACCATTAGAATGATCCTAAACATTGCTCGGTACCCCAAGTGATCTAGAGGGTGTAGCACGAGTCCTTGGAGGTTCTAACAAGTGTAGAATAGTTAAGAGTGTATTCTAAAGGCTTAGAATGAACTAGGAATATGTATTTGGACTTATAAGAACCATTAGAATGATCCTAAACAATGCTTGAGTCCCCAAGGGAAGTAGAGCGTGTCGCACGAGTCCTTGGAGGTTCTAACAAGTGTAGAATGGTTAAGAGAGTATTCTAAAGGCTTAGAATGGTCTAGGAATGTGTATTAGGAATTATAAGAACCATTAGAATGACCCTAAACATTGCTTGGTATCCCAAAGGACGTAGAGGGTGTAGCACGAGTCCTTGGAGGTTCTAACAAGTGTAGAATAGTTAAGAGAGTATTCTAAAGGCTTAGAATGGTCTAGGAAGGTGTATTGGGACTTATAAGAACCATTAGAATGATCCTAAACATCGCTTGGTACACCAAGGGATGTAGAGGGTGTAGCACGAGTCCTTGGATGTTCTAACAAGTGAAGAATGGTTAAGAGAGTATCCTAAAGGCTTAGAATGGTCTAGGAATGTGTATTAGGACTTATAAGAACCATTAGAATGATCCTAAGCAATACTTGAGTCCTCAAGGGACGTAGAGGGTGTAGCATGAGTCCTTGGAGGTTTTAACAAGTGTATAATGGTTAAGAGAGTATTCTAAAGGCTTAGAATCTAGGAATTTGTATTAGGACTTATAAGAACATTAGAATGATCCTAAACAGTGCTTGGTACACCAAGGGACGTAGAGGGTGTAGCACGAGTCCTTGGATGTTCTAACAAGTATGGAATGGTTAAGAGAGTATTCTAAAGGCTTAGAATGGTCTAGGAATGTGTATTAGGACTTATAAGAACCATTAGAATGATCCTAAACATTGCTCGGTACCCCAAGTGACGTAGAGGGTGTAGCACGAGTCCTTGGAGGTTCTAACAAGTGTAGAATGGTTAAGAGTGTATTCTAAAGGCTTAGAATGGTCTAGGAATATGTATTTGGAGTTATAAGAACCATTAGAAGGATCCTAAACAATGCTTGAGTCCCCAAGGGAAGTAGAGCGTGTCGCACGAGTCCTTGGAGGTTCTAACAAGTGTAGAATGGTTAAGAGAGTATTCTAAAGGCTTAGAATGGTCTAGGAATCTGTATTAGGACTTATAAGAACCATTAGAATGATCCTAAACATTGCTTGGTACCCCAAAGGACGTAGAGGGTGTAGCACGAGTCCTTGGATGTTCTAACAAGTGTAGAATGGTTAAGAGAGTATTCTAAAGGCTTAGAAAGGTCTAGGAATGTGTATTAGAACTTATAAGAACCATTAGAATGATCCTAAACAATACTTGAGTCCTCAAGGGACATAGAGGGTGTAGCACGAGTCCATGGAGGTTCTAACAAGTGTAGAATGGTTAAGAGAGTATTCTAAAGGCTTAGAATGGTCTAGGAATGTTTATTAGGACTTATAAGAACCATTAGAATGATCCTAAACAGTACTTGAGTCCTCAAGGGACATAGAGGGTGTAGCACGAGTCCTTGGAGGTTTTAACAAGTGTATAATGGTTAAGAGAGTATTCCAAACGCTTAGAATGGTCTAGGAATATGTATTTGGACTTATATGAACCATTAGAATGATCCTAAACAATGCTCTAGTCCCCATGGGACGTAGAGGGTGTAGCATGAGTCCTTGGAGGTTCTAACAAGTGTAGAATGGTTAAGAGAGTATTCTAAAGGCATAGAATGGTCTAGGAAGGTGTATTAGGACTTATAAGAACCATTAGAATGATCCTCAACATTGCTTGGTACACCAAGGGATGTAGAGGGTGTAGCACGAGTCCTTGGATGTTCTAACAAGTGTAGAATGGTTAAGAGAGTATTCTAAAGGCTTAGAAAGGTCTAGGAATGTGTATTAGGACTTATAAGAACCATTAGAATGATCCTAAACAATACTTGAGTCCTCAAGGGACATAGAGGGTGTAGCACGAGTCCTTGGAGGTTCTAACAAGTGTAGAATGGTTAAGAGAGTATTCTAAAGGCTTAGAATGGTCTAGGAATGTTTATTAGGACTTATAAGAACCATTAGAATGATCCTAAACAGTACTTGAGTCCTCAAGGGACATAGAGGGTGTAGCACGAGTCCTTGGAGGTTTTAACAAGTGTATAATGGTTAAGAGAGTATTCCAAACGCTTAGAATGGTCTAGGAATATGTATTTGGACTTATATGAACCATTAGAATGATCCTAAACAATGCTCTAGTCCCCATGGGACGTAGAGGGTGTAGCATGAGTCCTTGGAGGTTCTAACAAGTGTAGAATGGTTAAGAGAGTATTCTAAAGGCTTAGAATGGTCTAGGAATGTGTATTAGGACTTATAAGAACCATTAGAATGATCCTAAACATTGCTTGGTACACCAAGGGATGTAGAGGGTGTAGCACGAGTCCTTGGATGTTCTAACAAGTGTAGAATGGTTAAGAGAGTATTCTAAAGGCTTAGAAAGGTCTAGGAATGTGTATTAGGACTTATAAGAACCATTAGAATGATCCTAAACATTGCTCGGTACCCCAAGTGATCTAGAGGGTGTAGCACGAGTCCTTGGAGGTTCTAACAAGTGTAGAATAGTTAAGAGTGTATTCTAAAGGCTTAGAATGAACTAGGAATATGTATTTGGACTTATAAGAACCATTAGAATGATCCTAAACAATGCTTGAGTCCCCAAGGGAAGTAGAGCGTGTCGCACGAGTCCTTGGAGGTTCTAACAAGTGTAGAATGGTTAAGAGAGTATTCTAAAGGCTTAGAATGGTCTAGGAATGTGTATTAGGAATTATAAGAACCATTAGAATGACCCTAAACATTGCTTGGTATCCCAAAGGACGTAGAGGGTGTAGCACGAGTCCTTGGAGGTTCTAACAAGTGTAGAATAGTTAAGAGAGTATTCTAAAGGCTTAGAATGGTCTAGGAAGGTGTATTGGGACTTATAAGAACCATTAGAATGATCCTAAACATCGCTTGGTACACCAAGGGATGTAGAGGGTGTAGCACGAGTCCTTGGATGTTCTAACAAGTGAAGAATGGTTAAGAGAGTATCCTAAAGGCTTAGAATGGTCTAGGAATGTGTATTAGGACTTATAAGAACCATTAGAATGATCCTAAGCAATACTTGAGTCCTCAAGGGACGTAGAGGGTGTAGCATGAGTCCTTGGAGGTTTTAACAAGTGTATAATGGTTAAGAGAGTATTCTAAAGGCTTAGAATCTAGGAATTTGTATTAGGACTTATAAGAACATTAGAATGATCCTAAACAGTGCTTGGTACACCAAGGGACGTAGAGGGTGTAGCACGAGTCCTTGGATGTTCTAACAAGTATGGAATGGTTAAGAGAGTATTCTAAAGGCTTAGAATGGTCTAGGAATGTGTATTAGGACTTATAAGAACCATTAGAATGATCCTAAACATTGCTCGGTACCCCAAGTGACGTAGAGGGTGTAGCACGAGTCCTTGGAGGTTCTAACAAGTGTAGAATGGTTAAGAGTGTATTCTAAAGGCTTAGAATGGTCTAGGAATATGTATTTGGACTTATAAGAACCATTAGAAGGATCCTAAACAATGCTTGAGTCCCCAAGGGAAGTAGAGCGTGTCGCACGAGTCCTTGGAGGTTCTAACAAGTGTAGAATGGTTAAGAGAGTATTCTAAAGGCTTAGAATGGTCTAGGAATCTGTATTAGGACTTATAAGAACCATTAGAATGATCCTAAACATTGCTTGGTACCCCAAAGGACGTAGAGGGTGTAGCACGAGTCCTTGGATGTTCTAACAAGTGTAGAATGGTTAAGAGAGTATTCTAAAGGCTTAGAAAGGTCTAGGAATGTGTATTAGAACTTATAAGAACCATTAGAATGATCCTAAACAATACTTGAGTCCTCAAGGGACATAGAGGGTGTAGCACGAGTCCTTGGAGGTTTTAACAAGTGTATAATGGTTAAGAGAGTATTCTAAAGGCTTAGAATGGTCTAGGAATATGTATTTGGACTTATATGAACCATTAGAATGATCCTAAACAATGCTCTAGTCCCCATGGGACGTAGAGGGTGTAGCATGAGTCCTTGGAGGTTCTAACAAGTGTAGAATGGTTAAGAGAGTATTCTAAAGGCTTAGAATGGTCTAGTAAGGTGTATTAGGACTTATAAGAACCATTAGAATGATCCTAAACATTGCTTGGTACACCAAGGGATGTAGAGGGTGTAGCACGAGTCCTTGGATGTTCTAACAAGTGTAGAATGGTTAAGAGAGTATTCTAAAGGCTTAGAAAGGTCTAGGAATGTGTATTAGGACTTATAAGAACCATTAGAATGATCCTAAACAATACTTGAGTCCTCAAGGGACATAGAGGGTGTAGCACGAGTCCTTGGAGGTTCTAACAAGTGTAGAATGGTTAAGAGAGTATTCTAAAGGCTTAGAATGGTCTAGGAAGGTGTATTAGGACTTATAAGAACATTAGAATGATCCTAAACAGTGCTTGGTACACCAAGGGACGTAGAGGGTGTAGCACGAGTCCTGGGATGTTCTAACAAGTATGGAATGGTTAAGAGAGTATTCTAAAGGCTTAGAATGGTCTAGGAATGTGTATTAGGACTTATAAGAACCATTAGAATGACCCTAAACATGGCTTGGTACCCTAAAGGACGTAGAGGGTGTAGCACGAGTCCTTGGATGTTCTAACAAGTATGGAATGGTTAAGAGAGTATTCTAAAGGCTTAGAATGGTCTAGGAATGTGTATTAGGACTTATAAGAACCATTAGAATGATCCTAAACATTGCTCGGTACCCCAAGTGACGTAGAGGGTGTAGCACGAGTCCTTGGAGGTTCTAACAAGTGTAGAATGGTTAAGAGTGTATTCTAAAGGCTTAGAATGGTCTAGGAATGTGTATTAGGACTTATAAGAACCATTAGAATGATCCTAAACAATACTTGAGTCCTCAAGGGACATAGAGGGTGTAGCACGAGTCCTTGGAGGTTCTAACAAGTGTAGAATGGTTAAGAGAGTATTCTAAAGGCTTAGAATGGTCTAGGAAGGTGTATTAGGACTTATAAGAACATTAGAATGATCCTAAACAGTGCTTGGTACACCAAGGGACGTAGAGGGTGTAGCACGAGTCCTTGGATGTTCTAACAAGTATGGAATGGTTAAGAGAGTATTCTAAAGGCTTAGAATGGTCTAGGAATGTGTATTAGGACTTATAAGAACCATTAGAATGATCCTAAACATTGCTCGGTACCCCAAGTGACGTAGAGGGTGTAGCACGAGTCCTTGGAGGTTCTAACAAGTGTAGAATGGTTAAGAGTGTATTCTAAAGGCTTAGAATGGTCTAGGAATATGTATTTGGACTTATAAGAACCATTAGAAGGATCCTAAACAATGCTTGAGTCCCCAAGGGAAGTAGAGCGTGTCGCATGAGTCCTTGGAGGTTCTAACAAGTGTAGAATGGTTAAGAGAGTATTCTAAAGGCTTAGAATGGTCTAGGAATGTGTATTAGGACTTATAAGAACCATTAGAATGATCCTAAACATTGCTTGGTACCCCAAAGGACGTAGAGGGTGTAGCACGAGTCCTTGGATGTTCTAACAAGTGTAGAATGGTTAAGAGAGTATTCTAAAGGCTTAGAAAGGTCTAGGAATGTGTATTAGAACTTATAAGAACCATTAGAATGATCCTAAACAATACTTGAGTCCTCAAGGGACATAGAGGGTGTAGCACGAGTCCTTGGAGGTTTTAACAAGTGTATAATGGTTAAGAGAGTATTCTAAAGGCTTAGAATGGTCTAGGAATATGTATTTGGACTTATATGAACCATTAGAATGATCCTAAACAATGCTCTAGTCCCCATGGGACGTAGAGGGTGTAGCAGGAGTCCTTGGAGGTTCTAACAAGTGTAGAATGGTTAAGAGAGTATTCTAAAGGCTTAGAATGGTCTAGGAAGGTGTATTAGGACTTATAAGAACCATTAGAATGATCCTAAACATTGCTTGGTACACCAAGGGATGTAGAGGGTGTAGCACGAGTCCTTGGATATTCTAACAAGTGTAGAATGGTTAAGAGAGTATTCTAAAGGCTTAGAAAGGTCTAGGAATGTGTATTAGGACTTATAAGAACCATTAGAATGATCCTAAACAATACTTGAGTCCTCAAGGGACATAGAGGGTGTAGCACGCGTCCTTGGAGGTTCTAACAAGTGTAGAATGGTTAAGAGAGTATTCTAAAGGCTTAGAATGGTCTAGGAAGGTGTATTAGGACTTATAAGAACCATTAGAATGATCATAAACATTGCTTGGTACACCAAGGGATGTAGAGGGTGTAGCACGAGTCCTTTGATGTTCTAACAAGTGTAGAATGGTTAAGAGAGTATTCTAAAGGCTTAGAATGGTCTAGGAATGTGTATTAGGACTTATAAGAACCATTAGAATGATCCTAAACATTGCTCGGTACCCCAAGTGACGTAGAGGGTGTAGCACGAGTCCTTGGAGGTTCTAACAAGTGTAGAATGGTTAAGAGTGTATTCTAAAGGCTTAGAATGGTCTAGGAATATGTATTTGGACTTATAAGAACCATTAGAAGGATCCTAAACAATGCTTGAGTCCCCAAGGGAAGTAGAGCGTGTCGCATGAGTCCTTGGAGGTTCTAACAAGTGTAGAATGGTTAAGAGAGTATTCTAAAGGCTTAGAATGGTCTAGGAATGTGTATTAGGACTTATAAGAACCATTAGAATGATCCTAAACATTGCTTGGTACCCCAAAGGACGTAGAGGGTGTAGCACGAGTCCTTGGATGTTCTAACAAGTGTAGAATGGTTAAGAGAGTATTCTAAAGGCTTAGAAAGGTCTAGGAATGTGTATTAGGACTTATAAGAACCATTAGAATGATCCTAAACAATACTTGAGTCCTCAAGGGACGTAGAGGGTGTAGCATGAGTCCTTGGAGGTTTTAACAAGTGTATAATGGTTAAGAGAGTATTCTAAAGGCTTAGAATCTAGGAATGTGTATTAGGACTTATAAGAACCATTAGAATGATCCTAAACATTGCTTGGTACACCAAGGGACGTAGAGGGTGTAGCACGAGTCCTTGAATGTTCTAACAAGTGTAGAATGGTTAAGAGAGTATTCTAAAGGCTTAGAATGGTCTAGGAATGTGTATTAGGACTTATAAGAACCATTAGAATGATCCTAAACATTGCTCGGTACCCCAAGTGACGTAGAGGGTGTAGCACGAGTCCTTGGAGGTTCTAACAAGTGTAGAATGGTTAAGAGAGTATTCTAAAGGCTTAGAATGGTCTAGGAATATGTATTTGGATTTATAAGAACCATTAGAATGATCCTAAACAATGCTTGAGTCCCCAAGGGACGTAGAGCGTGTAGCGTGAGTCCTTGGAGGTTCTAACAAGTGTAGAATGGTTAAGAGAGTATTATTCTAAAGGCTTAGAATGGTCTAGTAATATGTATTTGGACTTATAAGAACCATTAGAATGATCCTAAACAATGCTTGAGTCCCCAAGGGACGTAGAGCGTGTAACATGAGTCCTTGGAGGTTTAACAAGTGTATAATGGTTAAGAGAGTATTCTAAAGGCTTAGAATCTAGGAATGTGTATTAGGACTTATAAGAACCATTAGAATGATCCGAAACATTGCTTGGTACACCAAGGGACGTAGAGGGTGTAGCATGAGTCCTTGGATGTTCTAACAAGTGTTGAATGGTTAACAAAGTATTCTAAAGGCTTAGAATGGTCTAGGAATGTGTATTAGGACTTATAAGAACCATTAGAATTATCCTAAACATTGCTCGGTATCCCAAGTGACGTAGAGGGTGTAGCACGAGTCCTTGGAGGTTCTAAAAAGTGTAGAATGGTTAAGAGAGTATTCTAAAGGCTTAGAATGGTCTAGGAACATGTATTTGGATTTATAAGAACCATTAGAATGATCCTAAACAATGCTTGAGTCCCCAAGGGACGTAGAGCGTGTAGCGTGAGTCCTTGGAGGTTCTAACAAGTGTAGAATGGTTAAGAGAGTATTCTAAAGGCTTAGAATGGTCTAGTAATAGGTATTTGGACTTATAAGAACCATTAGAATGATCCTAAACAATGCTTGAGTCCCCAAGGGACGTAGAGCGTGTAACATTAGTCCTTGGAGGTTCTAACAAGTGTAGAATGGTTAAGAGAGTATTGTAAAGGCTTAGAATGGTCTAGGAATGTGTATTAGGACTTATAAGAACCATTAGAATGATCCTAAACATTTCTTGGTACCCCAAAGGACGTAGAGGGTGTAGCACGAGTCCTTGGATGTTCAAACAAGTGTAGAATGGTTAAGAGAGTATTAAAAAGGCTTAGAATGGTCTATGAATGTGTATTAGGACTTATAAGAACCATTAGAATGATCCTAAACATTGCCATGTACCCCAAAGGACGTAGAGGGTGTAGCACGAGTCCTTGGAGGTTCTAACAAGTGTAGAATGGTTAAGAGAGTATTCTAAAGGCTTAGAATGGTCTAGGAATATGTATTTGGACTTATATGAACCATTAGAATGATCCTAAACAGTGCTTGAGTCCCCAAGGGACGTAGAGGGTGTAGCATGAGTCCTTGGGGGTTCTAAGAAGTGTAGAATGGTTAAGAGAGTATTCTAAAGGCTTAGAATGGTCTAGAAATGTGTATTAGGACTTATAAGAACCATTAGAATGATCCTAAACATTGCTTGAGTCCCCAAGGGACGTACAGCGTGTAGCATGAGTCCTTGGAGGTTCTAACAAGTGTAGAATGGTTAAGAGAGTATTCTAAAGGCTTAGAATGGTCTAGGAATGTGTATTAGGACTTATAAGAACCATTAGAATGATCCTAAACATTGCTCGGTACCCCATGGGACGTAGAGGGTGTAGCACGAGTCCTTGGAGGTTCTAACAAGTGTAGAATGGTTAAGAGAGTATTCTAAAGGCTTAGAATGGTCTAGGAATGTGTATTAGGACTTATAAGAACCATTAGAATGATCCTAAACAATACTTGAGTCCTCAAGGGACGTAGAGGGTGTAGCATGAGTCCTTGGAGGTTTTAACAAGTGTATAATGGTTAAGAGAGTATTCTAAAGACTTAGAATCTACGAATGTGTATTAGGACTTATAAGAACCATTAGAATGATCCTAAACATTGCTTGGTACACCAAGGGACGTAGAGGGTGTAGCACGAGTCCTTGAATGTTCTAATAAGTGTAGAATGGTTAAGAGAGTATTCTAAAGGCTTAGAATGGTCTAGGAATGTGTATTAGGACTTATAAGAACCATTAGAATGATCCTAAACATTGCTCGGTACCCCAAGGGACGTAGAGGGTGTAGCACGAGTCCTTGGAGGTTCTAATAAGTGTAGAATGGTTAAGAGAGTATTCTAAAGGCTTAGAATGGTCTAGGAATGTGTATTAGGACTTATAAGAACCATTAGAATGATCCTAAACAATACTTGAGTCCTCAAGGGACGTAGAGGGTGTAGCATGAGTCCTTGGAGGTTTAACAAGTGTATAATGGTTAAGAGAGTATTCTAAAGGCTTAGAATGGTCTAGGAAGGTGTATTAGGACTTATAAGAACTATTAGAATGATCCTAAACATTGCTTGGTACACCAAGGGACGTAGAGGGTGTAGCACGAGTCCTTGGATGTTCTAACAAGTGTAGAATGGTTAAGAGAGTATTCTAAAGGTTTAGAATGGTCTAGGAATGTGTATTAGGACTTATAAGAACCATTAGAATGATCCTAAACATTGCTCGGTACCCCAAGTGACGTAGAGGGTGTAGCACGAGTCCTTGGAGGTTCTAACAAGTGTAGAATGGTTAAGAGAGTATTCTAAAGGCTTAGAATGGTCTAGGAATATGTATTTGGATTTATAAGAACCATTAGAATGATCCTAAACAATGCTTGAGTCCCCAAGGGACGTAGAGCGTGTAGCGTGAGTCCTTGGAGGTTCTAACAAGTGTAGAATGGTTAAGAGAGTATTATTCTAAAGGCTTAGAATGGTCTAGTAATATGTATTTGGACTTATAAGAACCATTAGAATGATCCTAAACAATGCTTGAGTCCCCAAGGGACGTAGAGCGTGTAACATGAGTCCTTGGAGGTTTAACAAGTGTATAATGGTTAAGAGAGTATTCTAAAGGCTTAGAATCTAGGAATGTGTATTAGGACTTATAAGAACCATTAGAATGATCCGAAACATTGCTTGGTACACCAAGGGACGTAGAGGGTGTAGCATGAGTCCTTGGATGTTCTAACAAGTGTTGAATGGTTAACAAAGTATTCTAAAGGCTTAGAATGGTCTAGGAATGTGTATTAGGACTTATAAGAACCATTAGAATTATCCTAAACATTGCTCGGTATCCCAAGTGACGTAGAGGGTGTAGCACGAGTCCTTGGAGGTTCTAAAAAGTGTAGAATGGTTAAGAGAGTATTCTAAAGGCTTAGAATGGTCTAGGAACATGTATTTGGATTTATAAGAACCATTAGAATGATCCTAAACAATGCTTGAGTCCCCAAGGGACGTAGAGCGTGTAGCGTGAGTCCTTGGAGGTTCTAACAAGTGTAGAATGGTTAAGAGAGTATTCTAAAGGCTTAGAATGGTCTAGTAATATGTATTTGGACTTATAAGAACCATTAGAATGATCCTAAACAATGCTTGAGTCCCCAAGGGACGTAGAGCGTGTAACATTAGTCCTTGGAGGTTCTAACAAGTGTAGAATGGTTAAGAGAGTATTCTAAAGGCTTAGAATGGTCTAGGAATGTGTATTAGGACTTATAAGAACCATTAGAATGATCCTAAACATTTCTTGGTACCCCAAAGGACGTAGAGGGTGTAGCACGAGTCCTTGGATGTTCAAACAAGTGTAGAATGGTTAAGAGAGTATTAAAAAGGCTTAGAATGGTCTATGAATGTGTATTAGGACTTATAAGAACCATTAGAATGATCCTAAACATTGCCATGTACCCCAAAGGACGTAGAGGGTGTAGCACGAGTCCTTGGATGTTCAAACAAGTGTAGAATGGTTAAGAGAGTATTAAAAAGGCTTAGAATGGTCTATGAATGTGTATTAGGACTTATAAGAACCATTAGAATGATCCTAAACATTGCCATGTACCCCAAAGGACGTAGAGGGTGTAGCACGAGTCCTTGGAGGTTCTAACAAGTGTAGAATGGTTAAGAGAGTATTCTAAAGGCTTAGAATGGTCTAGGAATATGTATTTGGACTTATATGAACCATTAGAATGATCCTAAACAGTGCTTGAGTCCCCAAGGGACGTAGAGGGTGTAGCATGAGTCCTTGGGGGTTCTAAGAAGTGTAGAATGGTTAAGAGAGTATTCTAAAGGCTTAGAATGGTCTAGGAATGTGTATTAGGACTTATAAGAACCATTAGAATGATCCTAAACATTGCTCGGTACCCCAAGGGACGTAGAGGGTGTAGCACGAGTCCTTGGAGGTTCTAACAAGTGTAGAATGGTTAAGAGAGTATTCTAAAGGCTTAGAATGGTCTAGGAATATGTATTTGGACTTATATGAACCATTAGAATGATCCTAAACAGTGCTTGAGTCCCCAAGGGACGTAGAGGGTGTAGCATGAGTCCTTGGGGGTTCTAAGAAGTGTAGAATAGTTAAGAGAGTATTCTAAAGGCTTAGAATGGTCTAGAAATGTGTATTAGGACTTATAAGAACCATTAGAATGATCCTAAACATTGCTTGAGTCCCCAAGGGACGTACAGCGTGTAGCATGAGTCCTTGGAGGTTCTAACAAGTGTAGAATGGTTAAGAGAGTATTCTAAAGGCTTAGAATGGTCTAGGAATGTGTATTAGGACTTATAAGAACCATTAGAATGATCCTAAACATTGCTCGGTACCCCAAGGGACGTAGAGGGTGTAGCACGAGTCCTTGGAGGTTCTAACAAGTGTAGAATGGTTAAGAGAGTATTCTAAAGGCTTAGAATGGTCTAGGAATGTGTATTAGGACTTATAAGAACCATTAGAATGATCCTAAACAATACTTGAGTCCTCAAGGGACGTAGAGGGTGTAGCATGAGTCCTTGGAGGTTTTAACAAGTGTATAATGGTTAAGAGAGTATTCTAAAGGCTTAGAATCTAGGAATGTGTATTAGGACTTATAAGAACCATTAGAATGATCCTAAACATTGCTTGGTACACCAAGGGACGTAGAGGGTGTAGCACGAGTCCTTGAATGTTCTAACAAGTGTAGAATGGTTAAGAGAGTATTCTAAAGGCTTAGAATGGTCTAGGAATGTGTATTAGGACTTATAAGAACCATTAGAATGATCCTAAACATTGCTCGGTACCCCAAGTGACGTAGAGGGTGTAGCACGAGTCCTTGGAGGTTCTAACAAGTGTAGAATGGTTAAGAGAGTATTCTAAAGGCTTAGAATGGTCTAGGAATGTGTATTAGGACTTATAAGAACCATTAGAATGATCCTAAACATTTCTTGGTACCCCAAAGGACGTAGAGGGTGTAGCACGAGTCCTTGGATGTTCAAACAAGTGTAGAATGGTTAAGAGAGTATTAAAAAGGCTTAGAATGGTCTATGAATGTGTATTAGGACTTATAAGAACCATTAGAATGATCCTAAACATTGCCATGTACCCCAAAGGACGTAGAGGGTGTAGCACGAGTCCTTGGAGGTTCTAACAAGTGTAGAATGGTTAAGAGAGTATTCTAAAGGCTTAGAATGGTCTAGGAATATGTATTTGGACTTATATGAACCATTAGAATGATCCTAAACAGTGCTTGAGTCCCCAAGGGACGTAGAGGGTGTAGCATGAGTCCTTGGGGGTTCTAAGAAGTGTAGAATGGTTAAGAGAGTATTCTAAAGGCTTAGAATGGTCTAGAAATGTGTATTAGGACTTATAAGAACCATTAGAATGATCCTAAACATTGCTTGAGTCCCCAAGGGACGTACAGCGTGTAGCATGAGTCCTTGGAGGTTCTAACAAGTGTAGAATGGTTAAGAGAGTATTCTAAAGGCTTAGAATGGTCTAGGAATGTGTATTAGGACTTATAAGAACCATTAGAATGATCCTAAACATTGCTCGGTACCCCAAGGGACGTAGAGGGTGTAGCACGAGTCCTTGGAGGTTCTAACAAGTGTAGAATGGTTAAGAGAGTATTCTAAAGGCTTAGAATGGTCTAGGAATGTGTATTAGGACTTATAAGAACCATTAGAATGATCCTAAACAATACTTGAGTCCTCAAGGGACGTAGAGGGTGTAGCATGAGTCCTTGGAGGTTTTAACAAGTGTATAATGGTTAAGAGAGTATTCTAAAGGCTTAGAATCTAGGAATGTGTATTAGGACTTATAAGAACCATTAGAATGATCCTAAACATTGCTTGGTACACCAAGGGACGTAGAGGGTGTAGCACGAGTCCTTGAATGTTCTAACAAGTGTAGAATGGTTAAGAGAGTATTCTAAAGGCTTAGAATGGTCTAGGAATGTGTATTAGGACTTATAAGAACCATTAGAATGATCCTAAACATTGCTCGGTACCCCAAGTGACGTAGAGGGTGTAGCACGAGTCCTTGGAGGTTCTAACAAGTGTAGAATGGTTAAGAGAGTATTCTAAAGGCTTAGAATGGTCTAGGAATATGTATTTGGATTTATAAGAACCATTAGAATGATCCTAAACAATGCTTGAGTCCCCAAGGGACGTAGAGGGTGTAGCATGAGTCCTTGGAGGTTTTAACAAGTGTATAATGGTTAAGAGAGTATTCTAAAGGCTTAGAATCTAGGAATGTGTATTAGGACTTATAAGAACCATTAGAATGATCCTAAACATTGCTTGGTACACCAAGGGACGTAGAGGGTGTAGCACGAGTCCTTGAATGTTCTAACAAGTGTAGAATGGTTAAGAGAGTATTCTAAAGGCTTAGAATGGTCTAGGAATGTGTATTAGGACTTATAAGAACCATTAGAATGATCCTAAACATTGCTCGGTACCCCAAGTGACGTAGAGGGTGTAGCACGAGTCCTTGGAGGTTCTAACAAGTGTAGAATGGTTAAGAGAGTATTCTAAAGGCTTAGAATGGTCTAGGAATATGTATTTGGATTTATAAGAACCATTAGAATGATCCTAAACAATGCTTGAGTCCCCAAGGGACGTAGAGCGTGTAGCGTGAGTCCTTGGAGGTTCTAACAAGTGTAGAATGGTTAAGAGAGTATTATTCTAAAGGCTTAGAATGGTCTAGTAATATGTATTTGGACTTATAAGAACCATTAGAATGATCCTAAACAATGCTTGAGTCCCCAAGGGACGTAGAGCGTGTAACATGAGTCCTTGGAGGTTTAACAAGTGTATAATGGTTAAGAGAGTATTCTAAAGGCTTAGAATCTAGGAATGTGTATTAGGACTTGTAAGAACCATTAGAATGATCCGAAACATTGCTTGGTACACCAAGGGACGTAGAGGGTGTAGCATGAGTCCTTGGATTTTCTAACAAGTGTTGAATGGTTAACAAAGTATTCTAAAGGCTTAGAATGGTCTAGGAATGTGTATTAGGACTTATAAGAACCATTAGAATTATCCTAAACATTGCTCGGTATCCCAAGTGACGTAGAGGGTGTAGCACGAGTCCTTGGAGGTTCTAAAAAGTGTAGAATGGTTAAGAGAGTATTCTAAAGGCTTAGAATGGTCTAGGAACATGTATTTGGATTTATAAGAACCATTAGAATGATCCTAAACAATGCTTGAGTCCCCAAGGGACGTAGAGCGTGTAGCGTGAGTCCTTGGAGGTTCTAACAAGTGTAGAATGGTTAAGAGAGTATTCTAAAGGCTTAGAATGGTCTAGTAATATGTATTTGGACTTATAAGAACCATTAGAATGATCCTAAACAATGCTTGATTCCCCAAGGGACGTAGAGCGTGTAACATTAGTCCTTGGAGGTTCTAACAAGTGTAGAATGGTTAAGAGAGTATTCTAAAGGCTTAGAATGGTCTAGGAATGTGTATTAGGACTTATAAGAACCATTAGAATGATCCTAAACATTTCTTGGTACCCCAAAGGACGTAGAGGGTGTAGCACGAGTCCTTGGATGTTCAAACAAGTGTAGAATGGTTAAGAGAGTATTAAAAAGGCTTAGAATGGTCTATGAATGTGTATTAGGACTTATAAGAACCATTAGAATGATCCTAAACATTGCCATGTACCCCAAAGGACGTAGAGGGTGTAGCACGAGTCCTTGGAGGTTCTAACA
Source organism: Crotalaria pallida (assembly GCA_037953625.1). Classification (NCBI taxonomy): domain Eukaryota; kingdom Viridiplantae; phylum Streptophyta; class Magnoliopsida; order Fabales; family Fabaceae; genus Crotalaria; species Crotalaria pallida. The sequence continues at coordinate 163,200 of JAYWIO010000018.1, forward strand.
AGTGTAGAATGGTTAAGAGAGTATTCTAAAGGCTTAGAATGGTCTAGGAATATGTATTTGGACTTATATGAACCATTAGAATGATCCTAAACAGTGCTTGAGTCCCCAAGGGACGTAGAGGGTGTAGCATGAGTCCTTGGGGGTTCTAAGAAGTGTAGAATGGTTAAGAGAGTATTCTAAAGGCTTAGAATGGTCTAGAAATGTGTATTAGGACTTATAAGAACCATTAGAATGATCCTAAACATTGCTTGAGTCCCCAAGGGACGTACAGCGTGTAGCATGAGTCCTTGGAGGTTCTAACAAGTGTAGAATGGTTAAGAGAGTATTCTAAAGGCTTAGAATGGTCTAGGAATGTGTATTAGGACTTATAAGAACCATTAGAATGATCCTAAACATTGCTCGGTACCCCAAGGGACGTAGAGGGTGTAGCACGAGTCCTTGGAGGTTCTAACAAGTGTAGAATGGTTAAGAGAGTATTCTAAAGGCTTAGAATGGTCTAGGAATATGTATTTGGACTTATATGAACCATTAGAATGATCCTAAACAGTGCTTGAGTCCCCAAGGGACGTAGAGGGTGTAGCATGAGTCCTTGGGGGTTCTAAGAAGTGTAGAATGGTTAAGAGAGTATTCTAAAGGCTTAGAATGGTCTAGAAATGTGTATTAGGACTTATAAGAACCATTAGAATGATCCTAAACATTGCTTGAGTCCCCAAGGGACGTACAGCGTGTAGCATGAGTCCTTGGAGGTTCTAACAAGTGTAGAATGGTTAAGAGAGTATTCTAAAGGCTTAGAATGGTCTAGGAATGTGTATTAGGACTTATAAGAACCATTAGAATGATCCTAAACATTGCTCGGTACCCCAAGGGACGTAGAGGGTGTAGCACGAGTCCTTGGAGGTTCTAACAAGTGTAGAATGGTTAAGAGAGTATTCTAAAGGCTTAGAATGGTCTAGGAATGTGTATTAGGACTTATAAGAACCATTAGAATGATCCTAAACAATACTTGAGTCCTCAAGGGACGTAGAGGGTGTAGCATGAGTCCTTGGAGGTTTTAACAAGTGTATAATGGTTAAGAGAGTATTCTAAAGGCTTAGAATCTAGGAATGTGTATTAGGACTTATAAGAACCATTAGAATGATCCTAAACATTGCTTGGTACACCAAGGGACGTAGAGGGTGTAGCACGAGTCCTTGAATGTTCTAACAAGTGTAGAATGGTTAAGAGAGTATTCTAAAGGCTTAGAATGGTCTAGGAATGTGTATTAGGACTTATAAGAACCATTAGAATGATCCTAAACATTGCTCGGTACCCCAAGTGACGTAGAGGGTGTAGCACGAGTCCTTGGAGGTTCTAACAAGTGTAGAATGGTTAAGAGAGTATTCTAAAGGCTTAGAATGGTCTAGGAATATGTATTTGGATTTATAAGAACCATTAGAATGATCCTAAACAATGCTTGAGTCCCCAAGGGACGTAGAGGGTGTAGCATGAGTCCTTGGAGGTTTTAACAAGTATATAATGGTTAAGAGAGTATTCTAAAGGCTTAGAATCTAGGAATGTGTATTAGGACTTATAAGAACCATTAGAATGATCCTAAACATTGCTTGGTACACCAAGGGACGTAGAGGGTGTAGCACGAGTCCTTGAATGTTCTAACAAGTGTAGAATGGTTAAGAGAGTATTCTAAAGGCTTAGAATGGTCTAGGAATGTGTATTAGGACTTATAAGAACCATTAGAATGATCCTAAACATTGCTCGGTACCCCATAGCACGAGTCCTTGGAGGTTCTAACAAGTGTAGAATGGTTAAGAGAGTATTCTAAAGGCTTAGAATGGTCTAGGAATATGTATTTGGACTTATATGAACCATTAGAATGATCCTAAACAGTGCTTGAGTCCCCAAGGGACGTAGAGGGTGTAGCATGAGTCCTTGGGGGTTCTAAGAAGTGTAGAATAGTTAAGAGAGTATTCTAAAGGCTTAGAATGGTCTAGAAATGTGTATTAGGACTTATAAGAACCATTAGAATGATCCTAAACATTGCTTGAGTCCCCAAGGGACGTACAGCGTGTAGCATGAGTCCTTGGAGGTTCTAACAAGTGTAGAATGGTTAAGAGAGTATTCTAAAGGCTTAGAATGGTCTAGGAATGTGTATTAGGACTTATAAGAACCATTAGAATGATCCTAAACATTGCTCGGTACCCCAAGGGACGTAGAGGGTGTAGCACGAGTCCTTGGAGGTTCTAACAAGTGTAGAATGGTTAAGAGAGTATTCTAAAGGCTTAGAATGGTCTAGGAATGTGTATTAGGACTTATAAGAACCATTAGAATGATCCTAAACAATACTTGAGTCCTCAAGGGACGTAGAGGGTGTAGCATGAGTCCTTGGAGGTTTTAACAAGTGTATAATGGTTAAGAGAGTATTCTAAAGGCTTAGAATCTAGGAATGTGTATTAGGACTTATAAGAACCATTAGAATGATCCTAAACATTGCTTGGTACACCAAGGGACGTAGAGGGTGTAGCACGAGTCCTTGAATGTTCTAACAAGTGTAGAATGGTTAAGAGAGTATTCTAAAGGCTTAGAATGGTCTAGGAATGTGTATTAGGACTTATAAGAACCATTAGAATGATCCTAAACATTGCTCGGTACCCCAAGTGACGTAGAGGGTGTAGCACGAGTCCTTGGAGGTTCTAACAAGTGTAGAATGGTTAAGAGAGTATTCTAAAGGCTTAGAATGGTCTAGGAACATGTATTTGGATTTATAAGAACCATTAGAATGATCCTAAACAATGCTTGAGTCCCCAAGGGACGTAGAGCGTGTAGCGTGAGTCCTTGGAGGTTCTAACAAGTGTAGAATGGTTAAGAGAGTATTATTCTAAAGGCTTAGAATGGTCTAGTAATATGTATTTGGACTTATAAGAACCATTAGAATGATCCTAAACAATGCTTGAGTCCCCAAGGGACGTAGAGCGTGTAACATTAGTCCTTGGAGGTTCTAACAAGTGTAGAATGGTTAAGAGAGTATTCTAAAGGCTTAGAATGGTCTAGGAATGTGTATTAGGACTTATAAGAACCATTAGAATGATCCTAAACATTTCTTGGTACCCCAAAGGACGTAGAGGGTGTAGCACGAGTCCTTGGATGTTCAAACAAGTGTAGAATGGTTAAGAGAGTATTAAAAAGGCTTAGAATGGTCTATGAATGTGTATTAGGACTTATAAGAACCATTAGAATGATCCTAAACATTGCCATGTACCCCAAAGGACGTAGAGGGTGTAGCACGAGTCCTTGGAGGTTCTAACAAGTGTAGAATGGTTAAGAGAGTATTCTAAAGGCTTAGAATGGTCTAGGAATATGTATTTGGACTTATATGAACCATTAGAATGATCCTAAACAGTGCTTGAGTCCCCAAGGGACGTAGAGGGTGTAGCATGAGTCCTTGGGGGTTCTAAGAAGTGTAGAATGGTTAAGAGAGTATTCTAAAGGCTTAGAATGGTCTAGAAATGTGTATTAGGACTTATAAGAACCATTAGAATGATCCTAAACATTGCTTGAGTCCCCAAGGGACGTACAGCGTGTAGCATGAGTCCTTGGAGGTTCTAACAAGTGTAGAATGGTTAAGAGAGTATTCTAAAGGCTTAGAATGGTCTAGGAATGTGTATTAGGACTTATAAGAACCATTAGAATGATCCTAAACATTGCTCGGTACCCCAAGGGACGTAGAGGGTGTAGCACGAGTCCTTGGAGGTTCTAACAAGTGTAGAATGGTTAAGAGAGTATTCTAAAGGCTTAGAATGGTCTAGGAATGTGTATTAGGACTTATAAGAACCATTAGAATGATCCTAAACAATACTTGAGTCCTCAAGGGACGTAGAGGGTGTAGCATGAGTCCTTGGAGGTTTTAACAAGTGTATAATGGTTAAGAGAGTATTCTAAAGGCTTAGAATCTAGGAATGTGTATTAGGACTTATAAGAACCATTAGAATGATCCTAAACATTGCTTGGTACACCAAGGGACGTAGAGGGTGTAGCACGAGTCCTTGAATGTTCTAACAAGTGTAGAATGGTTAAGAGAGTATTCTAAAGGCTTAGAATGGTCTAGGAATGTGTATTAGGACTTATAAGAACCATTAGAATGATCCTAAACATTGCTCGGTACCCCAAGTGACGTAGAGGGTGTAGCACGAGTCCTTGGAGGTTCTAACAAGTGTAGAATGGTTAAGAGAGTATTCTAAAGGCTTAGAATGGTCTAGGAATATGTATTTGGATTTATAAGAACCATTAGAATGATCCTAAACAATGCTTGAGTCCCCAAGGGACGTAGAGGGTGTAGCATGAGTCCTTGGAGGTTTTAACAAGTGTATAATGGTTAAGAGAGTATTCTAAAGGCTTAGAATCTAGGAATGTGTATTAGGACTTATAAGAACCATTAGAATGATCCTAAACATTGCTTGGTACACCAAGGGACGTAGAGGGTGTAGCACGAGTCCTTGAATGTTCTAACAAGTGTAGAATGGTTAAGAGAGTATTCTAAAGGCTTAGAATGGTCTAGGAATGTGTATTAGGACTTATAAGAACCATTAGAATGATCCTAAACATTGCTCGGTACCCCAAGTGACGTAGAGGGTGTAGCACGAGTCCTTGGAGGTTCTAACAAGTGTAGAATGGTTAAGAGAGTATTCTAAAGGCTTAGAATGGTCTAGGAATATGTATTTGGATTTATAAGAACCATTAGAATGATCCTAAACAATGCTTGAGTCCCCAAGGGACGTAGAGCGTGTAGCGTGAGTCCTTGGAGGTTCTAACAAGTGTAGAATGGTTAAGAGAGTATTATTCTAAAGGCTTAGAATGGTCTAGTAATATGTATTTGGACTTATAAGAACCATTAGAATGATCCTAAACAATGCTTGAGTCCCCAAGGGACGTAGAGCGTGTAACATGAGTCCTTGGAGGTTTAACAAGTGTATAATGGTTAAGAGAGTATTCTAAAGGCTTAGAATCTAGGAATGTGTATTAGGACTTATAAGAACCATTAGAATGATCCGAAACATTGCTTGGTACACCAAGGGACGTAGAGGGTGTAGCATGAGTCCTTGGATGTTCTAACAAGTGTTGAATGGTTAACAAAGTATTCTAAAGGCTTAGAATGGTCTAGGAATGTGTATTAGGACTTATAAGAACCATTAGAATTATCCTAAACATTGCTCGGTATCCCAAGTGACGTAGAGGGTGTAGCACGAGTCCTTGGAGGTTCTAAAAAGTGTAGAATGGTTAAGAGAGTATTCTAAAGGCTTAGAATGGTCTAGGAACATGTATTTGGATTTATAAGAACCATTAGAATGATCCTAAACAATGCTTGAGTCCCCAAGGGACGTAGAGCGTGTAGCGTGAGTCCTTGGAGGTTCTAACAAGTGTAGAATGGTTAAGAGAGTATTCTAAAGGCTTAGAATGGTCTAGTAATATGTATTTGGACTTATAAGAACCATTAGAATGATCCTAAACAATGCTTGAGTCCCCAAGGGACGTAGAGCGTGTAACATTAGTCCTTGGAGGTTCTAACAAGTGTAGAATGGTTAAGAGAGTATTCTAAAGGCTTAGAATGGTCTAGGAATGTGTATTAGGACTTATAAGAACCATTAGAATGATCCTAAACATTTCTTGGTACCCCAAAGGACGTAGAGGGTGTAGCACGAGTCCTTGGATGTTCAAACAAGTGTAGAATGGTTAAGAGAGTATTAAAAAGGCTTAGAATGGTCTATGAATGTGTATTAGGACTTATAAGAACCATTAGAATGATCCTAAACATTGCCATGTACCCCAAAGGACGTAGAGGGTGTAGCACGAGTCCTTGGAGGTTCTAACAAGTGTAGAATGGTTAAGAGAGTATTCTAAAGGCTTAGAATGGTCTAGGAATATGTATTTGGACTTATATGAACCATTAGAATGATCCTAAACAGTGCTTGAGTCCCCAAGGGACGTAGAGGGTGTAGCATGAGTCCTTGGGGGTTCTAAGAAGTGTAGAATGGTTAAGAGAGTATTCTAAAGGCTTAGAATGGTCTAGAAATGTGTATTAGGACTTATAAGAACCATTAGAATGATCCTAAACATTGCTTGAGTCCCCAAGGGACGTACAGCGTGTAGCATGAGTCCTTGGAGGTTCTAACAAGTATAGAATGGTTAAGAGAGTATTCTAAAGGCTTAGAATGGTCTAGGAATGTGTATTAGGACTTATAAGAACCATTAGAATGATCCTAAACATTGCTCGGTACCCCAAGGGACGTAGAGGGTGTAGCACGAGTCCTTGGAGGTTCTAACAAGTGTAGAATGGTTAAGAGAGTATTCTAAAGGCTTAGAATGGTCTAGGAATATGTATTTGGACTTATATGAACCATTAGAATGATCCTAAACAGTGCTTGAGTCCCCAAGGGACGTAGAGGGTGTAGCATGAGTCCTTGGGGGTTCTAAGAAGTGTAGAATGGTTAAGAGAGTATTCTAAAGGCTTAGAATGGTCTAGAAATGTGTATTAGGACTTATAAGAACCATTAGAATGATCCTAAACATTGCTTGAGTCCCCAAGGGACGTACAGCGTGTAGCATGAGTCCTTGGAGGTTCTAACAAGTGTAGAATGGTTAAGAGAGTATTCTAAAGGCTTAGAATGGTCTAGGAATGTGTATTAGGACTTATAAGAACCATTAGAATGATCCTAAACATTGCTCGGTACCCCAAGGGACGTAGAGGGTGTAGCACGAGTCCTTGGAGGTTCTAACAAGTGTAGAATGGTTAAGAGAGTATTCTAAAGGCTTAGAATGGTCTAGGAATGTGTATTAGGACTTATAAGAACCATTAGAATGATCCTAAACAATACTTGAGTCCTCAAGGGACGTAGAGGGTGTAGCATGAGTCCTTGGAGGTTTTAACAAGTGTATAATGGTTAAGAGAGTATTCTAAAGGCTTAGAATCTAGGAATGTGTATTAGGACTTATAAGAACCATTAGAATGATCCTAAACATTGCTTGGTACACCAAGGGACGTAGAGGGTGTAGCACGAGTCCTTGAATGTTCTAACAAGTGTAGAATGGTTAAGAGAGTATTCTAAAGGCTTAGAATGGTCTAGGAATGTGTATTAGGACTTATAAGAACCATTAGAATGATCCTAAACATTGCTCGGTACCCCAAGTGACGTAGAGGGTGTAGCACGAGTCCTTGGAGGTTCTAACAAGTGTAGAATGGTTAAGAGAGTATTCTAAAGGCTTAGAATGGTCTAGGAATATGTATTTGGATTTATAAGAACCATTAGAATGATCCTAAACAATGCTTGAGTCCCCAAGGGACGTAGAGGGTGTAGCATGAGTCCTTGGAGGTTTTAACAAGTGTATAATGGTTAAGAGAGTATTCTAAAGGCTTAGAATCTAGGAATGTGTATTAGGACTTATAAGAACCATTAGAATGATCCGAAACATTGCTTGGTACACCAAGGGACATAGAGGGTGTAGCACGAGTCCTTGAATGTTCTAACAAGTGTTGAATGGTTAAGAGAGTATTCTAAAGGCTTAGAATGGTCTAGGAATGTGTATTAGGACTTATAAGAACCATTAGAATTATCCTAAACATTGCTCGGTACCCCAAGTGACGTAGAGGGTGTAGCACGAGTCCTTGGAGGTTCTAACAAGTGTAGAATGGTTAAGAGAGTATTCTAAAGGCTTAGAATGGTCTAGGAACATGTATTTGGATTTATAAGAACCATTAGAATGATCCTAAACAATGCTTGAGTCCCCAAGGGACGTAGAGCGTGTAGCGTGAGTCCTTGGAGGTTCTAACAAGTGTAGAATGGTTAAGAGAGTATTATTCTAAAGGCTTAGAATGGTCTAGTAATATGTATTTGGACTTATAAGAACCATTAGAATGATCCTAAACAATGCTTGAGTCCCCAAGGGACGTAGAGCGTGTAACATTAGTCCTTGGAGTTTTAACAAGTGTATAATGGTTAAGAGAGTATTCTAAAGGCTTAGAATGGTCTAGGAATGTGTATTAGGACTTATAAGAACCATTAGAATGATCCTAAACATTTCTTGGTACCCCAAAGGACGTAGAGGGTGTAGCACGAGTCCTTGGATGTTCAAACAAGTGTAGAATGGTTAAGAGAGTATTAAAAAGGCTTAGAATGGTCTATGAATGTGTATTAGGACTTATAAGAACCATTAGAATGATCCTAAACATTGCCATGTACCCCAAAGGACGTAGAGGGTGTAGCACGAGTCCTTGGAGGTTCTAACAAGTGTAGAATGGTTAAGAGAGTATTCTAAAGGCTTAGAATGGTCTAGGAATATGTATTTGGACTTATATGAACCATTAGAATGATCCTAAACAGTGCTTGAGTCCCCAAGGGACGTAGAGGGTGTAGCATGAGTCCTTGGGGGTTCTAAGAAGTGTAGAATGGTTAAGAGAGTATTCTAAAGGCTTAGAATGGTCTAGAAATGTGTATTAGGACTTATAAGAACCATTAGAATGATCCTAAACATTGCTTGAGTCCCCAAGGGACGTACAGCGTGTAGCATGAGTCCTTGGAGGTTCTAACAAGTGTAGAATGGTTAAGAGAGTATTCTAAAGGCTTAGAATGGTCTAGGAATGTGTATTAGGACTTATAAGAACCATTAGAATGATCCTAAACATTGCTCGGTACCCCAAGGGACGTAGAGGGTGTAGCACGAGTCCTTGGAGGTTCTAACAAGTGTAGAATGGTTAAGAGAGTATTCTAAAGGCTTAGAATGGTCTAGGAATATGTATTTGGACTTATATGAACCATTAGAATGATCCTAAACAGTGCTTGAGTCCCCAAGGGACGTAGAGGGTGTAGCATGAGTCCTTGGGGGTTCTAAGAAGTGTATAATGGTTAAGAGAGTATTCTAAAGGCTTAGAATGGTCTAGAAATGTGTATTAGGACTTATAAGAACCATTAGAATGATCCTAAACATTGCTTGAGTCCCCAAGGGACGTACAGCGTGTAGCATGAGTCCTTGGAGGTTCTAACAAGTGTAGAATGGTTAAGAGAGTATTCTAAAGGCTTAGAATGGTCTAGGAATGTGTATTAGGACTTATAAGAACCATTAGAATGATCCTAAACATTGCTCGGTACCCCAAGGGACGTAGAGGGTGTAGCACGAGTCCTTGGAGGTTCTAACAAGTGTAGAATGGTTAAGAGAGTATTCTAAAGGCTTAGAATGGTCTAGGAATGTGTATTAGGACTTATAAGAACCATTAGAATGATCCTAAACAATACTTGAGTCCTCAAGGGACGTAGAGGGTGTAGCATGAGTCCTTGGAGGTTTTAACAAGTGTATAATGGTTAAGAGAGTATTCTAAAGGCTTAGAATGGTCTAGGAATGTGTATTAGGACTTATAAGAACCATTAGAATGATCCTAAACATTGCTCGGTACCCCAAGTGACGTAGAGGGTGTAGCACGAGTCCTTGGAGGTTCTAACAAGTGTAGAATGGTTAAGAGAGTATTCTAAAGGCTTAGAATGGTCTAGGAATATGTATTTGGATTTATAAGAACCATTAGAATGATCCTAAACAATGCTTGAGTCCCCAAGGGACGTAGAGGGTGTAGCATGAGTCCTTGGAGGTTTTAACAAGTATATAATGGTTAAGAGAGTATTCTAAAGGCTTAGAATCTAGGAATGTGTATTAGGACTTATAAGAACCATTAGAATGATCCTAAACATTGCTTGGTACACCAAGGGACGTAGAGGGTGTAGCACGAGTCCTTGAATGTTCTAACAAGTGTAGAATGGTTAAGAGAGTATTCTAAAGGCTTAGAATGGTCTAGGAATGTGTATTAGGACTTATAAGAACCATTAGAATGATCCTAAACATTGCTCGGTACCCCAAGTGACGTAGAGGGTGTAGCACGAGTCCTTGGAGGTTCTAACAAGTGTAGAATGGTTAAGAGAGTATTCTAAAGGCTTAGAATGGTCTAGGAATATGTATTTGGATTTATAAGAACCATTAGAATTATCCTAAACAATGCTTGAGTCCCCAAGGGACGTAGAGCGTGTAGCGTGAGTCCTTGGAGGTTCTAACAAGTGTAGAATGGTTAAGAGAGTATTATTCTAAAGGCTTAGAATGGTCTAGTAATATGTATTTGGACTTATAAGAACCATTAGAATGATCCTAAACAATGCTTGAGTCCCCAAGGGACGTAGAGCGTGTAACATGAGTCCTTGGAGGTTTAACAAGTGTATAATGGTTAAGAGAGTATTCTAAAGGCTTAGAATCTAGGAATGTGTATTAGGACTTATAAGAACCATTAGAATGATCCGAAACATTGCTTGGTACACCAAGGGACGTAGAGGGTGTAGCATGAGTCCTTGGATGTTCTAACAAGTGTTGAATGGTTAACAAAGTATTCTAAAGGCTTAGAATGGTCTAGGAATGTGTATTAGGACTTATAAGAACCATTAGAATTATCCTAAACATTGCTCGGTATCCCAAGTGACGTAGAGGGTGTAGCACGAGTCCTTGGAGGTTCTAAAAAGTGTAGAATGGTTAAGAGAGTATTCTAAAGGCTTAGAATGGTCTAGGAACATGTATTTGGATTTATAAGAACCATTAGAATGATCTTAAACAATGCTTGAGTCCCCAAGGGACGTAGAGCGTGTAGCGTGAGTCCTTGGAGGTTCTAACAAGTGTAGAATGGTTAAGAGAGTATTCTAAAGGCTTAGAATGGTCTAGGAATGTGTATTAGGACTTATAAGAACCATTAGAATGATCCTAAACATTTCTTGGTACCCCAAAGGACGTAGAGGGTGTAGCACGAGTCCTTGGATGTTCAAACAAGTGTAGAATGGTTAAGAGAGTATTAAAAAGGCTTAGAATGGTCTATGAATGTGTATTAGGACTTATAAGAACCATTAGAATGATCCTAAACATTGCCATGTACCCCAAAGGACGTAGAGGGTGTAGCACGAGTCCTTGGAGGTTCTAACAAGTGTAGAATGGTTAAGAGAGTATTCTAAAGGCTTAGAATGGTCTAGGAATATGTATTTGGACTTATATGAACCATTAGAATGATCCTAAACAGTGCTTGAGTCCCCAAGGGACGTAGAGGGTGTAGCATGAGTCCTTGGGGGTTCTAAGAAGTGTAGAATGGTTAAGAGAGTATTCTAAAGGCTTAGAATGGTCTAGAAATGTGTATTAGGACTTATAAGAACCATTAGAATGATCCTAAACATTGCTTGAGTCCCCAAGGGACGTACAGCGTGTAGCATGAGTCCTTGGAGGTTCTAACAAGTGTAGAATGGTTAAGAGAGTATTCTAAAGGCTTAGAATGGTCTAGGAATGTGTATTAGGACTTATAAGAACCATTAGAATGATCCTAAACATTGCTCGGTACCCCAAGGGACGTAGAGGGTGTAGCACGAGTCCTTGGAGGTTCTAACAAGTGTAGAATGGTTAAGAGAGTATTCTAAAGGCTTAGAATGGTCTAGGAATATGTATTTGGACTTATATGAACCATTAGAATGATCCTAAACAGTGCTTGAGTCCCCAAGGGACGTAGAGGGTGTAGCATGAGTCCTTGGGGGTTCTAAGAAGTGTAGAATGGTTAAGAGAGTATTCTAAAGGCTTAGAATGGTCTAGAAATGTGTATTAGGACTTATAAGAACCATTAGAATGATCCTAAACATTGCTTGAGTCCCCAAGGGACGTACAGCGTGTAGCATGAGTCCTTGGAGGTTCTAACAAGTGTAGAATGGTTAAGAGAGTATTCTAAAGGCTTAGAATGGTCTAGGAATGTGTATTAGGACTTATAAGAACCATTAGAATGATCCTAAACATTGCTCGGTACCCCAAGTGACGTAGAGGGTGTAGCACGAGTCCTTGGAGGTTCTAACAAGTGTAGAATGGTTAAGAGAGTATTCTAAAGGCTTAGAATGGTCTAGGAATGTGTATTAGGACTTATAAGAACCATTAGAATGATCCTAAACAATACTTGAGTCCTCAAGGGACGTAGAGGGTGTAGCATGAGTCCTTGGAGGTTTTAACAAGTGTATAATGGTTAAGAGAGTATTCTAAAGGCTTAGAATCTAGGAATGTGTATTAGGACTTATAAGAACCATTAGAATGATCCTAAACATTGCTTGGTACACCAAGGGACGTAGAGGGTGTAGCACGAGTCCTTGAATGTTCTAACAAGTGTAGAATGGTTAAGAGAGTATTCTAAAGGCTTAGAATGGTCTAGGAATGTGTATTAGGACTTATAAGAACCATTAGAATGATCCTAAACATTGCTCGGTACCCCAAGTGACGTAGAGGGTGTAGCACGAGTCCTTGGAGGTTCTAACAAGTGTAGAATGGTTAAGAGAGTATTCTAAAGGCTTAGAATGGTCTAGGAATATGTATTTGGATTTATAAGAACCATTAGAATGATCCTAAACAATGCTTGAGTCCCCAAGGGACGTAGAGGGTGTAGCATGAGTCCTTGGAGGTTTTAACAAGTGTATAATGGTTAAGAGAGTATTCTAAAGGCTTAGAATCTAGGAATGTGTATTAGGACTTATAAGAACCATTAGAATGATCCTAAACATTGCTTGGTACACCAAGGGACGTAGAGGGTGTAGCACGAGTCCTTGAATGTTCTAACAAGTGTAGAATGGTTAAGAGAGTATTCTAAAGGCTTAGAATGGTCTAGGAATGTGTATTAGGACTTATAAGAACCATTAGAATGATCCTAAACATTGCTCGGTACCCCAAGTGACGTAGAGGGTGTAGCACGAGTCCTTGGAGGTTCTAACAAGTGTAGAATGGTTAAGAGAGTATTCTAAAGGCTTAGAATGGTCTAGGAATATGTATTTGGATTTATAAGAACCATTAGAATGATCCTAAACAATGCTTGAGTCCCCAAGGGACGTAGAGCGTGTAGCGTGAGTCCTTGGAGGTTCTAACAAGTGTAGAATGGTTAAGAGAGTATTATTCTAAAGGCTTAGAATGGTCTAGTAATATGTATTTGGACTTATAAGAACCATTAGAATGATCCTAAACAATGCTTGAGTCCCCAAGGGACGTAGAGCGTGTAACATGAGTCCTTGGAGGTTTAACAAGTGTATAATGGTTAAGAGAGTATTCTAAAGGCTTAGAATCTAGGAATGTGTATTAGGACTTATAAGAACCATTAGAATGATCCGAAACATTGCTTGGTACACCAAGGGACGTAGAGGGTGTAGCATGAGTCCTTGGATGTTCTAACAAGTGTTGAATGGTTAACAAAGTATTCTAAAGGCTTAGAATGGTCTAGGAATGTGTATTAGGACTTATAAGAACCATTAGAATTATCCTAAACATTGCTCGGTATCCCAAGTGACGTAGAGGGTGTAGCACGAGTCCTTGGAGGTTCTAAAAAGTGTAGAATGGTTAAGAGAGTATTCTAAAGGCTTAGAATGGTCTAGGAACATGTATTTGGATTTATAAGAACCATTAGAATGATCTTAAACAATGCTTGAGTCCCCAAGGGACGTAGAGCGTGTAGCGTGAGTCCTTGGAGGTTCTAACAAGTGTAGAATGGTTAAGAGAGTATTCTAAAGGCTTAGAATGGTCTAGGAATGTGTATTAGGACTTATAAGAACCATTAGAATGATCCTAAACAATGCTTGAGTCCCCAAGGGACGTAGAGCGTGTAACATTAGTCCTTGGAGGTTCTAACAAGTGTAGAATGGTTAAGAGAGTATTCTAAAGGCTTAGAATGGTCTAGGAATGTGTATTAGGACTTATAAGAACCATTAGAATGATCCTAAACATTTCTTGGTACCCCAAAGGACGTAGAGGGTGTAGCACGAGTCCTTGGATGTTCAAACAAGTGTAGAATGGTTAAGAGAGTATTAAAAAGGCTTAGAATGGTCTATGAATGTGTATTAGGACTTATAAGAACCATTAGAATGATCCTAAACATTGCCATGTACCCCAAAGGACGTAGAGGGTGTAGCACGAGTCCTTGGAGGTTCTAACAAGTGTAGAATGGTTAAGAGAGTATTCTAAAGGCTTAGAATGGTCTAGGAATATGTATTTGGACTTATATGAACCATTAGAATGATCCTAAACAGTGCTTGAGTCCCCAAGGGACGTAGAGGGTGTAGCATGAGTCCTTGGGGGTTCTAAGAAGTGTAGAATGGTTAAGAGAGTATTCTAAAGGCTTAGAATGGTCTAGAAATGTGTATTAGGACTTATAAGAACCATTAGAATGATCCTAAACATTGCTTGAGTCCCCAAGGGACGTACAGCGTGTAGCATGAGTCCTTGGAGGTTCTAACAAGTGTAGAATGGTTAAGAGAGTATTCTAAAGGCTTAGAATGGTCTAGGAATGTGTATTAGGACTTATAAGAACCATTAGAATGATCCTAAACATTGCTCGGTACCCCAAGGGACGTAGAGGGTGTAGCACGAGTCCTTGGAGGTTCTAACAAGTGTAGAATGGTTAAGAGAGTATTCTAAAGGCTTAGAATGGTCTAGGAATATGTATTTGGACTTATATGAACCATTAGAATGATCCTAAACAGTGCTTGAGTCCCCAAGGGACGTAGAGGGTGTAGCATGAGTCCTTGGGGGTTCTAAGAAGTGTAGAATGGTTAAGAGAGTATTCTAAAGGCTTAGAATGGTCTAGAAATGTGTATTAGGACTTATAAGAACCATTAGAATGATCCTAAACATTGCTTGAGTCCCCAAGGGACGTACAGCGTGTAGCATGAGTCCTTGGAGGTTCTAACAAGTGTAGAATGGTTAAGAGAGTATTCTAAAGGCTTAGAATGGTCTAGGAATGTGTATTAGGACTTATAAGAACCATTAGAATGATCCTAAACATTGCTCGGTACCCCAAGTGACGTAGAGGGTGTAGCACGAGTCCTTGGAGGTTCTAACAAGTGTAGAATGGTTAAGAGAGTATTCTAAAGGCTTAGAATGGTCTAGGAATGTGTATTAGGACTTATAAGAACCATTAGAATGATCCTAAACAATACTTGAGTCCTCAAGGGACGTAGAGGGTGTAGCATGAGTCCTTGGAGGTTTTAACAAGTGTATAATGGTTAAGAGAGTATTCTAAAGGCTTAGAATCTAGGAATGTGTATTAGGACTTATAAGAACCATTAGAATGATCCTAAACATTGCTTGGTACACCAAGGGACGTAGAGGGTGTAGCACGAGTCCTTGAATGTTCTAACAAGTGTAGAATGGTTAAGAGAGTATTCTAAAGGCTTAGAATGGTCTAGGAATGTGTATTAGGACTTATAAGAACCATTAGAATGATCCTAAACATTGCTCGGTACCCCAAGTGACGTAGAGGGTGTAGCACGAGTCCTTGGAGGTTCTAACAAGTGTAGAATGGTTAAGAGAGTATTCTAAAGGCTTAGAATGGTCTAGGAATATGTATTTGGATTTATAAGAACCATTAGAATGATCCTAAACAATGCTTGAGTCCCCAAGGGACGTAGAGGGTGTAGCATGAGTCCTTGGAGGTTTTAACAAGTGTATAATGGTTAAGAGAGTATTCTAAAGGCTTAGAATCTAGGAATGTGTATTAGGACTTATAAGAACCATTAGAATGATCCTAAACATTGCTTGGTACACCAAGGGACGTAGAGGGTGTAGCACGAGTCCTTGAATGTTCTAACAAGTGTAGAATGGTTAAGAGAGTATTCTAAAGGCTTAGAATGGTCTAGGAATGTGTATTAGGACTTATAAGAACCATTAGAATGATCCTAAACATTGCTCGGTACCCCAAGTGACGTAGAGGGTGTAGCACGAGTCCTTGGAGGTTCTAACAAGTGTAGAATGGTTAAGAGAGTATTCTAAAGGCTTAGAATGGTCTAGGAATATGTATTTGGATTTATAAGAACCATTAGAATGATCCTAAACAATGCTTGAGTCCCCAAGGGACGTAGAGCGTGTAGCGTGAGTCCTTGGAGGTTCTAACAAGTGTAGAATGGTTAAGAGAGTATTATTCTAAAGGCTTAGAATGGTCTAGTAATATGTATTTGGACTTATAAGAACCATTAGAATGATCCTAAACAATGCTTGAGTCCCCAAGGGACGTAGAGCGTGTAACATGAGTCCTTGGAGGTTTAACAAGTGTATAATGGTTAAGAGAGTATTCTAAAGGCTTAGAATCTAGGAATGTGTATTAGGACTTATAAGAACCATTAGAATGATCCGAAACATTGCTTGGTACACCAAGGGACGTAGAGGGTGTAGCATGAGTCCTTGGATGTTCTAACAAGTGTTGAATGGTTAACAAAGTATTCTAAAGGCTTAGAATGGTCTAGGAATGTGTATTAGGACTTATAAGAACCATTAGAATTATCCTAAACATTGCTCGGTATCCCAAGTGACGTAGAGGGTGTAGCACGAGTCCTTGGAGGTTCTAAAAAGTGTAGAATGGTTAAGAGAGTATTCTAAAGGCTTAGAATGGTCTAGGAACATGTATTTGGATTTATAAGAACCATTAGAATGATCTTAAACAATGCTTGAGTCCCCAAGGGACGTAGAGCGTGTAGCGTGAGTCCTTGGAGGTTCTAACAAGTGTAGAATGGTTAAGAGAGTATTCTAAAGGCTTAGAATGGTCTAGGAATGTGTATTAGGACTTATAAGAACCATTAGAATGATCCTAAACAATGCTTGAGTCCCCAAGGGACGTAGAGCGTGTAACATTAGTCCTTGGAGGTTCTAACAAGTGTAGAATGGTTAAGAGAGTATTCTAAAGGCTTAGAATGGTCTAGGAATGTGTATTAGGACTTATAAGAACCATTAGAATGATCCTAAACATTTCTTGGTACCCCAAAGGACGTAGAGGGTGTAGCACGAGTCCTTGGATGTTCAAACAAGTGTAGAATGGTTAAGAGAGTATTAAAAAGGCTTAGAATGGTCTATGAATGTGTATTAGGACTTATAAGAACCATTAGAATGATCCTAAACATTGCCATGTACCCCAAAGGACGTAGAGGGTGTAGCACGAGTCCTTGGAGGTTCTAACAAGTGTAGAATGGTTAAGAGAGTATTCTAAAGGCTTAGAATGGTCTAGGAATATGTATTTGGACTTATATGAACCATTAGAATGATCCTAAACAGTGCTTGAGTCCCCAAGGGACGTAGAGGGTGTAGCATGAGTCCTTGGGGGTTCTAAGAAGTGTAGAATGGTTAAGAGAGTATTCTAAAGGCTTAGAATGGTCTAGAAATGTGTATTAGGACTTATAAGAACCATTAGAATGATCCTAAACATTGCTTGAGTCCCCAAGGGACGTACAGCGTGTAGCATGAGTCCTTGGAGGTTCTAACAAGTGTAGAATGGTTAAGAGAGTATTCTAAAGGCTTAGAATGGTCTAGGAATGTGTATTAGGACTTATAAGAACCATTAGAATGATCCTAAACATTGCTCGGTACCCCAAGGGACGTAGAGGGTGTAGCACGAGTCCTTGGAGGTTCTAACAAGTGTAGAATGGTTAAGAGAGTATTCTAAAGGCTTAGAATGGTCTAGGAATGTGTATTAGGACTTATAAGAACCATTAGAATGATCCTAAACAATACTTGAGTCCTCAAGGGACGTAGAGGGTGTAGCATGAGTCCTTGGAGGTTTTAACAAGTGTATAATGGTTAAGAGAGTATTCTAAAGGCTTAGAATCTAGGAATGTGTATTAGGACTTATAAGAACCATTAGAATGATCCTAAACATTGCTTGGTACACCAAGGGACGTAGAGGGTGTAGCACGAGTCCTTGAATGTTCTAACAAGTGTAGAATGGTTAAGAGAGTATTCTAAAGGCTTAGAATGGTCTAGGAATGTGTATTAGGACTTATAAGAACCATTAGAATGATCCTAAACATTGCTCGGTACCCCAAGTGACGTAGAGGGTGTAGCACGAGTCCTTGGAGGTTCTAACAAGTGTAGAATGGTTAAGAGAGTATTCTAAAGGCTTAGAATGGTCTAGGAATATGTATTTGGATTTATAAGAACCATTAGAATGATCCTAAACAATGCTTGAGTCCCCAAGGGACGTAGAGCGTGTAGCGTGAGTCCTTGGAGGTTCTAACAAGTGTAGAATGGTTAAGAGAGTATTATTCTAAAGGCTTAGAATGGTCTAGTAATATGTATTTGGACTTATAAGAACCATTAGAATGATCCTAAACAATGCTTGAGTCCCCAAGGGACGTAGAGCGTGTAACATGAGTCCTTGGAGGTTCTAACAAGTGTAGAATGGTTAAGAGAGTATTCTAAAGGCTTAGAATGGTCTAGGAATGTGTATTAGGACTTATAAGAACCATTAGAATGATCCTAAACATTTCTTGGTACCCCAACGGATGTAGAGGGTGTAGCACGAGTCCTTGGATGTTCAAACAAGTGTAGAATGGTTAAGAGAGTATTCAAAAGGCTTAGAATGGTCTATGAATGTGTATTAGGACTTATAAGAACCATTAGAATGATCCTAAACATTGCCATGTACCCCAAAGGACGTAGAGGGTGTAGCACGAGTCCTTGGAGGTTCAAACAAGTGTAGAATGGTTAAGAGAGTATTCTAAAGGCTTAGAATGGTCTAGGAATATGTATTTGGACTTATATGAACCATTAGAATGATCCTAAACAGTGCTTGAGTCCCCAAGGGACGTAGAGGTTGTAGCATGAGTCCTTGGAGGTTCTAAGAAGTGTAGAATGGTTAAGAGAGTATTCTAAAGGCTTAGAATGGTCTAGGAAGGTGTATTAGGACTTATAAGAACCATTAGAATGATCCTAAACATTGCTTGAGTCCCCAAGGGACGTAGAGCGTGTAGCATGAGTCCTTGGAGGTTCTAACAAGTGTAGAATGGTTAAGAGAGTATTCTAAAGGCTTAGAATGGTCTAGGAATGTGTATTAGGACTTATAAGAACCATTAGAATGATCCTAAACATTGCTTGGTATACCAAGGGACGTAGAGGGTGTAGCACGAGTCCTTGGATGTTCTAACAAGTGTAGAATGGTTAAGAGAGTATTCTAAAGGCATAGAATGGTCTAGGAATGTGTATTAGGACTTATAAGAACCACTAGAATGATCCTAAACATTGCACGGTACCCCAAGTGACGTAGAGGGTGTAGCACGAGTCTTTGGAGGTTCTAACAAGTGTAGAATGGTTAAGAGAGTATTCTAAAGGCTTAGAATGGTCTAGGAATGTGTATTAGGACTTATATGAACCATTAGAATGATCCTAAACAATACTTGAGTCCTCAAGGGACGTAGAGGGTGTAGCATGAGTCCTTGGAGGTTTTAACAAGTGTATAATGGTTAAGAGAGTATTCTAAAGGCTTAGAATGGTCTAGGAATGTGTATTAGGACTTATAAGAACCATTAGAATGATCCTAAACATTGCTTGGTACACCAAGGGACGTAGAGGGTGTAGCACGAGTCCTTGAATGTTCTAACAAGTGTAGAATGGTTAAGAGAGTATTCTAAAGGCTTAGAATGGTCTAGGAATGTGTATTAGGACTTATAAGAACCATTAGAATGATCCTAAACATTGCTCGGTACCCCAAGTGACGTAGAGGGTGTAGCACGAGTCCTTGGAGGTTCTAACAAGTGTAGAATGGTTAAGAGAGTATTCTAAAGGCTTAGAATGGTCTAGGAATATGTATTTGGATTTATAAGAACCATTAGAATGATCCTAAACATTGCTTGAGTCCCCAAGGGACGTAGAGCGTGTAGCACGAGTCCTTGGAGGTTCTAACAAGTGTAGAATGGTTAAGAGAGTATTCTAAAGGCTTAGAATGGTCTAGGAATATGTATTTGGATTTATAAGAACCATTAGAATGATCCTAAACAATGCTTGAGTCCCTAAGGGACGTAGAGGGTGTAGCATGAGTCCTTGGAGGTTCTAACAAGTGTAGAATGGTTAAGAGAATATTCTAAAGGCTTAGAATGGTCTAGGAATGTTTATTAGGACTTATAAGAACCATTAGAATGATCCTAAACATTGCTCGGTACCCCAAGTGACGTAGAGGGTGTAGCACGAGTCCTTGGAGGTTTTAACAAGTGTAGAATGGTCAAGAGTGTATTCTAAAGGATTAGAATGGTCTAGGAAAATGAATTTGGACTTATAAGAACCATTAAAATGATCCAAAACAATGCTTGAGTCCCCAAGGGAAGTAGAGCGTGTAGCATGAGTCCTTGGAGGTTCTAACAAGTGTAGAATGGTTAAGAGAGTATTCTAAAGGCTTAGAATGGTATAGGAATGTGTATTAGGACTTATAAGAAACATTAGAATGAGCCTAAACATTGCTTGGCACCCCAAAGGACGTAGAGGGTGTAGCACGAGTCCTTGGAGGTTCTAACAAGTGTAGAATGGTGAAGAGAGTATTCTAAAGGCTTAGAATGGTCTAGAAATATGTATTTGGACTTATATGAACCATTAGAATGATCCTAAACAATGCTTGAGTCCCCAAGGGACGTAGAGGGTGTAGCATGAGTCCTTGGAGGTTCTAACAAGTGTAGAATGGTTAAGAGAGTATTCTAAAGGCTTAGAATGGTCTAGGAATGTTTATTAGGACTTATAAGAACCATTAGAATGATTCTAAACATTGCTCGGTACCCCAAGTGACGTAGAGGGTGTAGCACGAGTCCTTGGAGGTTCTAACAAGTGTAGAATGGTCAAGAGTGTATTCTAAAGGATTAGAATGGTCTAGGAAAACGAATTTGGACTTATAAGAACCATTAGAATGATCCAAAACAATGCTTGAGTCCCCAAGGGAAGTAGAGCGTGTAGCATGAGTCCTTGGAGGTTCTAACAAGTGTAGAATGGTTAAGAGAGTATTCTAAAGGCTTAGAATGGTATAGGAATGTGTACTAGGACTTATAAGAAACATTAGAATGAGCCTAAACATTGCTTGGCACCCCAAAGGACGTAGAGGGTGTAGCACGAGTCCTTGGAGGTTCTAACAAGTGTAGAATGGTGAAGAGAGTATTCTAAAGGCTTAGAATGGTCTAGGACTATGTATTTGGACTTATATGAACCATTAGAATGATCCTAAACAATGCTTGAGTCCCCAAGGGACGTAGAGAGTGTAGCATGAGTCCTTGGAGGTTCTAACAAGTGTAGAATGGTTAAGAGAGTATTCTAAAGGCTTAGAATGGTCTAGGAATGTGTATTAGGACTTATAAGAACCATTAGAATGATCCGAAACATTGCTTGGTACACCAAGGGACGTAGAGAGTGTAGCACGAGTCCTTGGATGTTCTAACAAGTGTTGAATGGTTAAGAGAGTATTCTAAAGGCTTAGAATGGTCTAGGAATGTGTATTAGGACTTATAAGAACCATTAGAATGATCCAAAACATTGCTCGGTACCCCAAGTGACGTAGAGGGTGTAGCACGAGTCCTTGGATGTTCTAACAAGTGTAGAATGGTTAAGAGAGTATTCTAAAGGCTTAGAATGGTCT
>JAYWIO010000019.1:250000-252500 GCA_037953625.1 Crotalaria pallida
GCGTGGTCCCTGGTGCGTGATCCCTGGTGCATGGTCTGGTGCGTGGTGCCTTGTTCCTGGTGCATGATCCCTGGTGCAAGGTGCCTGGTGCATGGTGCGTGATCCCTGGTGCATGGATCCTGGTGCATGGTGCCTGATCCCTGGTGCATGGATCCTGGTGCATGGTCTGGTGCGAGATCCATGGATCCTGGTGCATGGTCTGGTACGAGATCCGTGGTACCCGGTGCATGGTGCGTGATCCCTGGTGCCTGGATCCTGGTGCATGGTCTGGTGCGAGATCCGGGGTAGTTGGTGCATGGTGCCTTGTCCCTGGTGCGTGATCCCTGGTGCATGGTCTGGTGCGTGGTGCCTTGTTCCTGGTGCGTGATCCCTGGTGCATCTTCTGGTGCGAGATCCGTGGTACCTGGTGCAAGGTGCCTGGTGCATGGTGCGTGATCCCTGGTGCATGGATCCTGGTGCATGGTCTGGTGCGAGATCCGTGGTACCTGGTGCCTGGTGCATGGTGCATGGTGCCTTGTCCCTGGTGCGAGATCCGTGGTACGCGGTGCATGGATCCTGGTGCATGGTCTGGTGCGAGGTCCGTGGTACCCGGTGCATGGTGCGTAGTCCCTGGTGCATGGCGCCTTGTCCCTGGTGCATGGATCCAGGTACATGGTCTGGTGCGAGATCCGTGGTACCCGGTGCATGGTGCGTGATCCCTGGTGCATGGTCTGGTGCGTGGTGCCTTGTTCCTGGTGCGTGATCCCTGGTGCAAGGTGCCTGGTGCATGGTGCGTGATCCCTGGTGCATGGTGCCTGATCCCTGGTGCATGGATCCTGGTGCATGGTCTGGTGCGAGATCCATGGTACCTGGTGCCTGGTGCATGGTGCATGGTGCCTTGTCCCTGGTGCGAGATCCGTGGTACGCGGTGCATGGATCCTGGTGCATGGTCTGGTACGAGATCCGTGGTACCCGGTGCATGGTGCGTGATCCCTGGTGCCTGGATCCTGGTGCATGGTCTGGTGCGAGATCCGGGGTAGTTGGTGCATTGTGCCTTGTCCCTGGTGCGTGATCCCCGGTGCATGGATCCTGGTGCATGGTCTGGCGCGTAATCCCTGGTGCATGGTGCCTTGTCTCTGGTGCGTGATCCCTGGTGCGAGATCCGTGGTACCTGGTGCATGGATCCGTTGCCTGGTGCCTGGTGCCTGGTGCATGGTGCCTTGTCCCTGGTGCATGGATCCTGGTGCATGGTGCCTTGTCCCTGGTGCACCAGGAAGTTGGATTATCGCATATTCCCGACTTCGGTTAAAAAATCATATAAAATCAACGGCTTGATGAAATGTCGCGAAACTTTGGGAAGTGCTTAGGAATAATATTCTTAGCATTCCTGCAAAAAATCATCTAAAAATTCGATGTCTAGACCCGTTTTCCATTTTTCGGGAATTGTTTAAGATTGGGCATTTTGAAAAAATATTAAAAAATATCGGCTGGGCGAAAAATCACAAAAATTTGAGGACCCCTAGCTCCCATTTTCATAAGCTTGTCTGCAAAAAATGAGGCAAAAATTCGACCTCTAGCTCAAAAAAACTCAGTATGTCTTCTCAACAAAATGGATATCCACTGGTGCATGGTGCATTTTGGCATATTAGCCTATTATAAGGGGGACTAGCTGGCTGCCTGCCCTTGCACCACGGTGGGTCAGGATGGTGTGCCATGGGGGCTTCCCCCAACGCTTTTTCAAGCCATCCCATGGATGTGTGGAGCGTTTTCCCATGGCGTGGGGGTGATTCAAGGGAGTCATCTGTCGAGCCGAATCCTGGTCGTACGTGGCCCGGTGCATGCTGGTCGCTAGGAAAAATACGGGCTCCGCGGTGTGATATGGTCTGGCACGTGGGATGCAAGGCCGAAGCATCAAGGGAGCGTTCCTTAGTCCCTATCGGTAATCTTGGGGCCTCACATGATGCGATCATTTCTCGCGTTTGAGTTGTCGATCGAGTCGCATGTTGGCAAGGTAGGCAGTCGTGAGCATCGTCCTCGATGCATCGAGGCTGTCGGTGCGACCCGCTCCGCACGGAAGGACGTGGTGTTAGGTGATGCCTTCACGGGCTGAGCCGCAGCACGAAAGGACAAGAGTCCGATCGTCCCCAAGTGCGATCGGGGTGGGATGGCATGGGTTCTTTCGAGGTGGCATCCTGGGCGATGCATGCACGAGGCATCGTTGCGTTTCTCGATTTGGCACCCTGGCGAAATGCATCAAAGGGTATCATTCTCTTCGGATTGTCCCTTTCGGTAACAAAACATGGACCCTTCGATGCAATCCTTGGGGAGTTCATCGAGAAACCAAACGAGATGTCGTGGCATTGTCCTTGGGGAGTACATGCTCCTCATGGAAGGACGCGGTGTTAGGTGATGCCTTAACCTCTAACCGGTTGAGCCGTCGTTTCACTAAGGGGCGCAAGCCTCGATAGTTTCGAAGTGCTCTTGGGACGGGATGGCACTGGTTTAGCGTTGGCTTCGAGGG
>JAYWIO010000019.1:280000-282500 GCA_037953625.1 Crotalaria pallida
GATCCCTGGTGCATGGATCCTGGTGCATGGTCTGGTGCGAGATCCATGGATCCTGGTGCATGGTCTGGTACGAGATCCGTGGTACCCGGTGCATGGTGCGTGATCCCTGGTGCCTGGATCCTGGTGCATGGTCTGGTGCGAGATCCGGGGTAGTTGGTGCATGGTGCCTTGTCCCTGGTGCGTGATCCCTGGTGCATGGTCTGGTGCGTGGTGCCTTGTTCCTGGTGCGTGATCCCTGGTGCATCTTCTGGTGCGAGATCCGTGGTACCTGGTGCAAGGTGCCTGGTGCATGGTGCGTGATCCCTGGTGCATGGATCCTGGTGCATGGTCTGGTGCGAGATCCGTGGTACCTGGTGCCTGGTGCATGGTGCATGGTGCCTTGTCCCTGGTGCGAGATCCGTGGTACGCGGTGCATGGATCCTGGTGCATGGTCTGGTGCGAGATCCGTGGTACCCGGTGCATGGTGCGTAGTCCCTGGTGCATGGATCCAGGTACATGGTCTGGTGCGAGATCCGTGGTACCTGGTGCCTGGTGCATGGTGCATGGTGCCTTGTCCCTGGTGCGAGATCCGTGGTACGCGGTGCATGGATCCTGGTGCATGGTCTGGTGCGAGGTCCGTGGTACCCGGTGCATGGTGCGTAGTCCCTGGTGCATGGCGCCTTGTCCCTGGTGCATGGATCCAGGTACATGGTCTGGTGCGAGATCCGTGGTACCCGGTGCATGGTGCGTGATCCCTGGTGCATGGTCTGGTGCGTGGTGCCTTGTTCCTGGTGCGTGATCCCTGGTGCAAGGTGCCTGGTGCATGGTGCGTGATCCCTGGTGCATGGTGCCTGATCCCTGGTGCATGGATCCTGGTGCATGGTCTGGTGCGAGATCCATGGTACCTGGTGCCTGGTGCATGGTGCATGGTGCCTTGTCCCTGGTGCGAGATCCGTGGTACGCGGTGCATGGATCCTGGTGCATGGTCTGGTACGAGATCCGTGGTACCCGGTGCATGGTGCGTGATCCCTGGTGCCTGGATCCTGGTGCATGGTCTGGTGCGAGATCCGGGGTAGTTGGTGCATTGTGCCTTGTCCCTGGTGCGTGATCCCCGGTGCATGGATCCTGGTGCATGGTCTGGCGCGTAATCCCTGGTGCATGGTGCCTTGTCTCTGGTGCGTGATCCCTGGTGCGAGATCCGTGGTACCTGGTGCATGGATCCGTTGCCTGGTGCCTGGTGCCTGGTGCATGGTGCCTTGTCCCTGGTGCATGGATCCTGGTGCATGGTGCCTTGTCCCTGGTGCACCAGGAAGTTGGATTATCGCATATTCCCGACTTCGGTTAAAAAATCATATAAAATCAACGGCTTGATGAAATGTCGCGAAACTTTGGGAAGTGCTTAGGAATAATATTCTTAGCATTCCTGCAAAAAATCATCTAAAAATTCGATGTCTAGACCCGTTTTCCATTTTTCGGGAATTGTTTAAGATTGGGCATTTTGAAAAAATATTAAAAAATATCGGCTGGGCGAAAAATCACAAAAATTTGAGGACCCCTAGCTCCCATTTTCATAAGCTTGTCTGCAAAAAATGAGGCAAAAATTCGACCTCTAGCTCAAAAAAACTCAGTATGTCTTCTCAACAAAATGGATATCCACTGGTGCATGGTGCATTTTGGCATATTAGCCTATTATAAGGGGGACTAGCTGGCTGCCTGCCCTTGCACCACGGTGGGTCAGGATGGTGTGCCATGGGGGCTTCCCCCAACGCTTTTTCAAGCCATCCCATGGATGTGTGGAGCGTTTTCCCATGGCGTGGGGGTGATTCAAGGGAGTCATCTGTCGAGCCGAATCCTGGTCGTACGTGGCCCGGTGCATGCTGGTCGCTAGGAAAAATACGGGCTCCGCGGTGTGATATGGTCTGGCACGTGGGATGCAAGGCCGAAGCATCAAGGGAGCGTTCCTTAGTCCCTATCGGTAATCTTGGGGCCTCACATGATGCGATCATTTCTCGCGTTTGAGTTGTCGATCGAGTCGCATGTTGGCAAGGTAGGCAGTCGTGAGCATCGTCCTCGATGCATCGTCCTCGATGCATCGAGGCTGTCGGTGCGACCCGCTCCGCACGGAAGGACGTGGTGTTAGGTGATGCCTTCACGGGCTGAGCCGCAGCACGAAAGGACAAGAGTCCGATCGTCCCCAAGTGCGATCGGGGCGGGATGGCACGGGTTCTTTCGAGGTGGCATCCTGGGCGATGCATGCACGAGGCATCGTTGCGTTTCTCGATTTGGCACCCTGGCGAAATGCATCAAAGGGTATCATTCTCTTCGGATTGTCCCTTTCGGTAACAAAACATGGACCCTTCGATGCAATCCTTGGGGAGTTCATCGAGAAACCAAACGAGATGTCGTGGCATTGTCCTTGGGGAGTACATGCTCCTCATGGAAGGACGCGGTGTTAGGTGATGCCTTAACCTCTAACCGGTTGAGCCGTCGTTTCACTAAGGGGCGCAAGCCTCGATAGTTT
>JAYWIO010000019.1:290000-292500 GCA_037953625.1 Crotalaria pallida
ATGGTGCGTGGTCCCTGGTGCGTGATCCCTGGTGCATGGTCTGGTGCGTGGTGCCTTGTTCCTGGTGCATGATCCCTGGTGCAAGGTGCCTGGTGCATGGTGCGTGATCCCTGGTGCATGGATCCTGGTGCATGGTGCCTGATCCCTGGTGCATGGATCCTGGTGCATGGTCTGGTGCGAGATCCATGGATCCTGGTGCATGGTCTGGTACGAGATCCGTGGTACCCGGTGCATGGTGCGTGATCCCTGGTGCCTGGATCCTGGTGCATGGTCTGGTGCGAGATCCGGGGTAGTTGGTGCATGGTGCCTTGTCCCTGGTGCGTGATCCCTGGTGCATGGTCTGGTGCGTGGTGCCTTGTTCCTGGTGCGTGATCCCTGGTGCATCTTCTGGTGCGAGATCCGTGGTACCTGGTGCAAGGTGCCTGGTGCATGGTGCGTGATCCCTGGTGCATGGATCCTGGTGCATGGTCTGGTGCGAGATCCGTGGTACCTGGTGCCTGGTGCATGGTGCATGGTGCCTTGTCCCTGGTGCGAGATCCGTGGTACGCGGTGCATGGATCCTGGTGCATGGTCTGGTGCGAGGTCCGTGGTACCCGGTGCATGGTGCGTAGTCCCTGGTGCATGGCGCCTTGTCCCTGGTGCATGGATCCAGGTACATGGTCTGGTGCGAGATCCGTGGTACCCGGTGCATGGTGCGTGATCCCTGGTGCATGGTCTGGTGCGTGGTGCCTTGTTCCTGGTGCGTGATCCCTGGTGCAAGGTGCCTGGTGCATGGTGCGTGATCCCTGGTGCATGGTGCCTGATCCCTGGTGCATGGATCCTGGTGCATGGTCTGGTGCGAGATCCATGGTACCTGGTGCCTGGTGCATGGTGCATGGTGCCTTGTCCCTGGTGCGAGATCCGTGGTACGCGGTGCATGGATCCTGGTGCATGGTCTGGTACGAGATCCGTGGTACCCGGTGCATGGTGCGTGATCCCTGGTGCCTGGATCCTGGTGCATGGTCTGGTGCGAGATCCGGGGTAGTTGGTGCATTGTGCCTTGTCCCTGGTGCGTGATCCCCGGTGCATGGATCCTGGTGCATGGTCTGGCGCGTAATCCCTGGTGCATGGTGCCTTGTCTCTGGTGCGTGATCCCTGGTGCGAGATCCGTGGTACCTGGTGCATGGATCCGTTGCCTGGTGCCTGGTGCATGGTGCCTTGTCCCTGGTGCATGGATCCTGGTGCATGGTGCCTTGTCCCTGGTGCACCAGGAAGTTGGATTATCGCATATTCCCGACTTCGGTTAAAAAATCATATAAAATCAACGGCTTGATGAAATGTCGCGAAACTTTGGGAAGTGCTTAGGAATAATATTCTTAGCATTCCTGCAAAAAATCATCTAAAAATTCGATGTCTAGACCCGTTTTCCATTTTTCGGGAATTGTTTAAGATTGGGCATTTTGAAAAAATATTAAAAAATATCGGCTGGGCGAAAAATCACAAAAATTTGAGGACCCCTAGCTCCCATTTTCATAAGCTTGTCTGCAAAAAATGAGGCAAAAATTCGACCTCTAGCTCAAAAAAACTCAGTATGTCTTCTCAACAAAATGGATATCCACTGGTGCATGGTGCATTTTGGCATATTAGCCTATTATAAGGGGGACTAGCTGGCTGCCTGCCCTTGCACCACGGTGGGTCAGGATGGTGTGCCATGGGGGCTTCCCCCAACGCTTTTTCAAGCCATCCCCTGGATGTGTGGAGCGTTTTCCCATGGCGTGGGGGTGATTCAAGGGAGTCATCTGTCGAGCCGAATCCTGGTCGTACGTGGCCCGGTGCATGCTGGTCGCTAGGAAAAATACGGGCTCCGCGGTGTGATATGGTCTGGCACGTGGGATGCAAGGCCGAAGCATCAAGGGAGCGTTCCTTAGTCCCTATCGGTAATCTTGGGGCCTCACATGATGCGATCATTTCTCGCGTTTGAGTTGTCGATCGAGTCGCATGTTGGCAAGGTAGGCAGTCGTGAGCATCGTCCTCGATGCATCGAGGCTGTCGGTGCGACCCGCTCCGCAAGGAAGGACGTGGTGTTAGGTGATGCCTTCACGGGCTGAGCCGCAGCACGAAAGGACAAGAGTCCGATCGTCCCCAAGTGCGATCGGGGCGGGATGGCATGGGTTCTTTCGAGGTGGCATCCTGGGCGATGCATGCACGAGGCATCGTTGCGTTTCTCGATTTGGCACCCTGGCGAAATGCATCAAAGGGTATCATTCTCTTCGGATTGTCCCTTTCGGTAACAAAACATGGACCCTTCGATGCAATCCTTGGGGAGTTCATCGAGAAACCAAACGAGATGTCGTGGCATTGTCCTTGGGGAGTACATGCTCCTCATGGAAGGACGCGGTGTTAGGTGATGCCTTAACCTCTAACCGGTTGAGCCGTCGTTTCACTAAGGGGCGCAAGCCTCGATAGTTTCGAAGTGCTCTTGGGACGGGATGGCACTGGTTTAGCGTTGGCTTCGAGGGCG
>JAYWIO010000019.1:320000-322500 GCA_037953625.1 Crotalaria pallida
TGCATGGATCCTGGTGCATGGTCTGGTGCGAGATCCATGGATCCTGGTGCATGGTCTGGTACGAGATCCGTGGTACCCGGTGCATGGTGCGTGATCCCTGGTGCCTGGATCCTGGTGCATGGTCTGGTGCGAGATCCGGGGTAGTTGGTGCATGGTGCCTTGTCCCTGGTGCGTGATCCCTGGTGCATGGTCTGGTGCGTGGTGCCTTGTTCCTGGTGCGTGATCCCTGGTGCATCTTCTGGTGCGAGATCCGTGGTACCTGGTGCAAGGTGCCTGGTGCATGGTGCGTGATCCCTGGTGCATGGATCCTGGTGCATGGTCTGGTGCGAGATCCGTGGTACCTGGTGCCTGGTGCATGGTGCATGGTGCCTTGTCCCTGGTGCGAGATCCGTGGTACGCGGTGCATGGATCCTGGTGCATGGTCTGGTGCGAGGTCCGTGGTACCCGGTGCATGGTGCGTAGTCCCTGGTGCATGGCGCCTTGTCCCTGGTGCATGGATCCAGGTACATGGTCTGGTGCGAGATCCGTGGTACCCGGTGCATGGTGCGTGATCCCTGGTGCATGGTCTGGTGCGTGGTGCCTTGTTCCTGGTGCGTGATCCCTGGTGCAAGGTGCCTGGTGCATGGTGCGTGATCCCTGGTGCATGGTGCCTGATCCCTGGTGCATGGATCCTGGTGCATGGTCTGGTGCGAGATCCATGGTACCTGGTGCCTGGTGCATGGTGCATGGTGCCTTGTCCCTGGTGCGAGATCCGTGGTACGCGGTGCATGGATCCTGGTGCATGGTCTGGTGCGAGGTCCGTGGTACCCGGTGCATGGTGCGTAGTCCCTGGTGCATGGCGCCTTGTCCCTGGTGCATGGATCCAGGTACATGGTCTGGTGCGAGATCCGTGGTACCCGGTGCATGGTGCGTGATCCCTGGTGCATGGTCTGGTGCGTGGTGCCTTGTTCCTGGTGCGTGATCCCTGGTGCAAGGTGCCTGGTGCATGGTGCGTGATCCCTGGTGCATGGTGCCTGATCCCTGGTGCATGGATCCTGGTGCATGGTCTGGTGCGAGATCCATGGTACCTGGTGCCTGGTGCATGGTGCATGGTGCCTTGTCCCTGGTGCGAGATCCGTGGTACGCGGTGCATGGATCCTGGTGCATGGTCTGGTACGAGATCCGTGGTACCCGGTGCATGGTGCGTGATCCCTGGTGCCTGGATCCTGGTGCATGGTCTGGTGCGAGATCCGGGGTAGTTGGTGCATTGTGCCTTGTCCCTGGTGCGTGATCCCCGGTGCATGGATCCTGGTGCATGGTCTGGCGCGTAATCCCTGGTGCATGGTGCCTTGTCTCTGGTGCGTGATCCCTGGTGCGAGATCCGTGGTACCTGGTGCATGGATCCGTTGCCTGGTGCCTGGTGCCTGGTGCATGGTGCCTTGTCCCTGGTGCATGGATCCTGGTGCATGGTGCCTTGTCCCTGGTGCACCAGGAAGTTGGATTATCGCATATTCCCGACTTCGGTTAAAAAATCATATAAAATCAACGGCTTGATGAAATGTCGCGAAACTTTGGGAAGTGCTTAGGAATAATATTCTTAGCATTCCTGCAAAAAATCATCTAAAAATTCGATGTCTAGACCCGTTTTCCATTTTTCGGGAATTGTTTAAGATTGGGCATTTTGAAAAAATATTAAAAAATATCGGCTGGGCGAAAAATCACAAAAATTTGAGGACCCCTAGCTCCCATTTTCATAAGCTTGTCTGCAAAAAATGAGGCAAAAATTCGACCTCTAGCTCAAAAAAACTCAGTATGTCTTCTCAACAAAATGGATATCCACTGGTGCATGGTGCATTTTGGCATATTAGCCTATTATAAGGGGGACTAGCTGGCTGCCTGCCCTTGCACCACGGTGGGTCAGGATGGTGTGCCATGGGGGCTTCCCCCAACGCTTTTTCAAGCCATCCCATGGATGTGTGGAGCGTTTTCCCATGGCGTGGGGGTGATTCAAGGGAGTCATCTGTCGAGCCGAATCCTGGTCGTACGTGGCCCGGTGCATGCTGGTCGCTAGGAAAAATACGGGCTCCGCGGTGTGATATGGTCTGGCACGTGGGATGCAAGGCCGAAGCATCAAGGGAGCGTTCCTTAGTCCCTATCGGTAATCTTGGGGCCTCACATGATGCGATCATTTCTCGCGTTTGAGTTGTCGATCGAGTCGCATGTTGGCAAGGTAGGCAGTCGTGAGCATCGTCCTCGATGCATCGAGGCTGTCGGTGCGACCCGCTCCGCACGGAAGGACGTGGTGTTAGGTGATGCCTTCACGGGCTGAGCCGCAGCACGAAAGGACAAGAGTCCGATCGTCCCCAAGTGCGATCGGGGCGGGATGGCACGGGTTCTTTCGAGGTGGCATCCTGGGCGATGCATGCACGAGGCATCGTTGCGTTTCTCGATTTGGCACCCTGGCGAAATGCATCAAAGGGTATCATTCTCTTCGGATTGTCCCTTTCGGTAACAAAACATG